>BQMB01002304.1:0-41305 GCA_027943415.1 Closterium sp. NIES-67 | reverse complement strand
GTTGTCGACGCGAAGGTCTTCACGCCCTCTTCCACCCAGCCAACCACGATGTCGCGCAGCTCGGTCCACAGGCCAGGGATCGCATCGGCGGCATAAAAGTCGACGTTGACGATGTCCTGATATTTCTTCGGCGGGTTTTCCGCGTATTTGATCGTGCCGTCCGGGCGCCAGTTGAACCAGCCCGGATGCTCCTTGAGCCACGGATGGTCCTGGGAACATTGAATGGCAAAGTCCAGCGCGATCTCCAAGCCATGGTCAGCGGCGGCCTTGACCAGGCGGCGGAAGTCATCGCGGCTGCCCAACTGCGGGTGAATGGCTTCGTGACCGCCCTCCTCGCTGCCGATGGCGTACGGGCTGCCGGGGTCGTCCGGGCCGGCGGTGAGCGAGTTGTTCCGGCCTTTGCGATGGCTACGGCCGATGGGGTGGATCGGCGGGAAGTACAGCACATCGAAGCCCATGTCGTGGATCATCGACAGCCGCGCGTGTACATCGTTAAAGGTGCCGTGGCGTGCCGGATCATCGGTGATCGAACGGGGAAACAACTCGTACCAGCTGGCGAACTGCGCACGTTCGCGCTCGACGTCAATCGGGTACACCGTGCTGATGCTCAGGTAGGCGCGGTGGTCGGCCTGGGTCATCAGATGCGCACTGTCTTCGTGCAGAAACAACGCCACCTGCTCGGTTTCCAGCAGGCCGGACAGTTCGTGGTGCAACAACATCAGGCGGTCGCGCAGCTCGTTGTCGCTACGCTCGGCGGCTTGCAGCACCAGGCTGCGGCCTTCCTGCAACTCCAGGCTGACCGGTACGCCGGCTTCGTGTTTTTTGCGCAATTCGTAGCAGAAGCTGGCGAAGGTATCGATCCAGGCTTCGATGCAGTATTCATGAGGCCCCTGATGGGCCACCGTGAACGCGCCTTCCCAACCGTTGTTGCCAACATCGGTCATGACCACGCTGTGCCAGCTTTCGTCGCGCAGCGGGCGCCAGCGGATCAATACGGCCAATTTGTCATGGCCATCGGCAAACACTTTGCTGGTGACATTAATGCGCTGGCCTATCACCGCCTTGACCGCGAATTCGCCGCCGTCAATCACGGGGCTGGTGCTTTCGATCGCGATCCGGGGCAATAGCAGTGCCTGGGACAGCGGCAGTACGGCAGTGTCTGGAACCTGTGTTTCAGCAGTCATCGAGCATCTTCCCCTTACGCCCAGTGGACGCCCTTTGCTAGATCCGAATCCAATACGCCAGCACTCTCCCTGAGCGTCGACGCATAAGGTCCGAGCCTGTGCCTGGGTTAAAAGTTCAGGTGGATATGCCGCCATTGAGCGGGAATCAAATGCCCCGTGGGAATGTCCACCGCTAGAGCAAAGCACAAAGGAGGCCACACCGATGAATATCCCGATCCCGGCTGAAACCCCGGACCCGAATATCGACCAGCCGACCCTGCCCCCTACGGAACCCCCGACGGTTCCGGAGCAGGAGCCGCCGGATAACGAGCCACCCGCGGTCGAAGAACCGCCGAAGACCATGCCACCGGTCATCGTCTAAACCACGAGCAGGTTTTGAGGTTCGCTCAAGAGGCGCCCAGCCAATTGAGCGGACCACACATATCTCTGATACGTCCTACATATCCTAGAAAAAAAGCCTAAAACCGACTGTGGGGTTCATACCTAAACTCGTTCGCGCGCAGGCGCCCAATCCAGTTCCTTGGAATAGGGCCCTTAAACCTTTCACGCGAGGACACCTTATGTTGACCATCCCCCACAGTGGGCTAACCGCCCTACTGCCTCCCAACCCGCGCACGCCAGCGCCTCGCCCGCCCAGCTCACGCCCGAGCGCCTGAATGCGTTACTCACGTCAGGCCCGAGGTGGTCCGCCTCGGCCAAGCCACCGGAACCAACACGCCCCTCCCCGGCGGCGACCGCACCCGGCCCTGCATTGCCCTCGGCGCCGGAGGCAAAGCTCACTGAAGACCTCAGTGACCTCAACACCGCGTTGACCCAAGACAACATCAACCAGATGGTGCGCGATCCCGATGCAGAGTCCTCCCGCGCCCTCATCGCGCGCACCCGCGCGCTGTTGACACCGGCCAATATGCGCACGATGTTGGGCGGCCCTAATGCCTCAACGAACGCCGCCACCCTTGAAGGCCTCAGGCAACGCCTCGGCAAACAAGTCCTCACCGAGACCCAGCAGTCAGCCAGCAACGATGCGGAACAGGAATTGATCGACCAAATGAAGCTGCATCATCTGGAAAACCTTGGAAAAATCTACGACGGCGGCCTCGGGACTGACGAAATCCTCAAGGACTACAACATGTCGCGCAAGCACATAGACGCCATGAAACGCGACCAGTCCGCCAGGAAGCCAGCGTCCGCACGCTGTACGATATCGGCGGCTCTCTGAGCAAAGAAAAGCTCTCCGCGTTGCGCACCCCCGAACCTGCGTCCGCCACTGCGCAGGTAGCCGAGCGTCTCACTCGCCAGCGCAACACCTATCGCTTCAATGCGCTCAGTGATTCGCGACTTGATGCGCCTCGCGAGATCTCAGGATTCATGGCCGGCGACAAACTGGACCTGTCGGGTATTCGCAACCAATTGAACAAACCGCTGCAAAGGGTCGAACGTTTCTCCGGGGCCAGCGCCGAAATGCAGATCCACTACCTGCCCAGCACCGGCACCAGCGTGATCGCCGTTTCCGGCAACCCGGGCGAGCCGCCGTTTGTGCTTAAGGTTTTCGGTCAGGTGCGGTACAGCGATATCGTGTCCTGAGACGCCGCATAGGGTCAGGCATCCTTATCCAACCACTTGATGATCCTAGGCATTACGCTGAACACCACCAGCGCCAGCAACGTACTCAACACCGCCGTGGATTCACGCCCCATGCCCGCCGCCACACCGATGGCGGCGGTCATCCATAGCCCGGCGGCGGTGGTCAAGCCTTTGACGTGCTGACCCTCTTCGTCTTCCTTACCTTTAAGAATGGTCCCGGCGCCGAGGAAACCAATCCCGGCAATCACCCCCTGCACTACCCGGCTCATGGCATCGGCCTGGTTGCCGGACATCTGCGGCACCAATACAAACAGCGCCGCGCCCATCGCCACCAGCATATGGGTGCGCACCCCGGCGGCCTTGCCCTTGTGCTCCCGTTCAAAACCGAGGATCCCGCCCAGCAGCGCAGCGATCAGCAGGCGCACGGTGATCTGCGTGAGCTGTCTGGCATCGCCGAGATCGGCGAATTCGGCCTGCAGGGTCACCCATACTTCGTGCCACCAAGCGTCCATAAACCCTGTCCTTTGTTGAGATGGATAATGGATTGACAACGGCGACCGTCAGTCAGTTGCCTGGAACACCGCGCCTGTGCATGCGCCCTAACGTTTATCAGCCTGATAAAAAGGAGAGCGCCATGCCAATCCGTATCGAAAACCGCACCTGTTTCTTCAAGGTCAACGATGAGGGCCGGGAATACAGCCTGCCCGCCGCTGAAGTCACCGTCAGCACTGACGTCCCCAGAGCCATGTCCTATGTGGACGTGGGCGCCGAGCGTGTCTACATCACCGAGCAGGAAGCCGATGCCCTCACCGTGGCCGGCGCCATCGATGGGCGTCAGCACAAGAAGGTCACCACGCCGGATTCGGCGATTTGACTGATCTGTATCTATTGACACAGCACAAGCCTGCACCCCGAAGGCGACGGGGTGCAGCACAATGTCGCAGGGCCGCAGCTGCAAGCAATCTGATCCGGTTTTTATCGTCATAGCTGAGTCTGTTATGCAAACAGCTCGCCGCGCATAGTCCATTGGCCTGATGGAGGCTGATGAGCGAACGACCATGAGCGAACGAATCCCCACCGTGGAAATCTTTGAGCCCGTGCACCCAAAGAAGGTGAAGGCCAAATCCAGCGACACTCTGATCCATACCCGCAGTTTCACCGGCTTGTTCCGCACCTTGCGTGTGCTGGGCGCAGGCTTTCTGTTCCTGGCCTTTTTCGGCACCGTGTGGCTGAACTGGGGCGGTCGGCAAGCCGTGCTGTGGGACTTGGCTGAAAGCAAGTTCCACATCTTCGGCGCGACGTTCTGGCCCCAGGACTTCATCCTGTTGTCGGCGCTGTTGATCATCTGTGCCTTCGGCCTGTTTGCCATTACGGTCTTCGCCGGCCGCGTCTGGTGCGGCTACACCTGCCCGCAAAGCTCGTTCACCTGGCTGTTTATGTGGTGTGAAAAGGTCACCGAGGGCGAACGCAACCAACGCATCAAGCTGCAAGCGGCGCCATGGAGCCTCAACAAGCTGGCGCGGCGCTCGGCCAAGCACACGCTGTGGCTGGGCATCAGCGTGCTGACCGGGCTGACATTTGTCGGTTACTTCACCCCCATTCGCCCCCTCGCGGCGGAACTGCTGACCTGGCAAATGGGCGGCGTCAGCCTGTTCTGGGTGCTGTTTTTCACCGCCGCCACCTACCTCAATGCCGGTTGGTTGCGCGAAGCGGTGTGCATGCACATGTGCCCTTACGCACGGTTCCAGAGTGTGATGTTCGATAAAGACACCCTCACCATCTCTTACGACGCCGCCCGTGGCGAACATCGTGGGCCGCGCAAACGCGAGGTCAAACCCGCCGACGTCGGCCTGGGCGATTGCATCGATTGCCAGCTGTGCGTGCAGGTGTGCCCGACCGGCATCGACATCCGCGACGGCCTGCAAATGGAGTGCATCGGCTGCGCGGCGTGTGTCGATGCCTGCGATTCGATCATGGACAAGATGGGCTACGCGCGCGGTTTGGTGCGCTACACCAGCGAACATCAACTGCAAGGCGGCAAGACTCACCTGCTAAGGCCGCGACTGATCGGCTACAGTGCCGTGCTGCTGGTTATGATCGCCGCGCTGGTGGTGGCCTTGGTGCAACGGCCGATGGTGTCGCTGGACGTGACCAAGGACCGGGGCATGTTTCGCGAAAACAGCCAGGGCTTGATTGAAAACATCTACAGTCTCAAGGTCATCAACAAGACCCAGCAGCGCCAGGATTATCGGCTGGAGCTGGTAGAGGCCGAAGGTTTCCAATTGCAAGGCAAGACCGGGATCAGCCTGGCGCCAGGGGAAATCGTGGATGTACCGGTGTCGGTGGCACTGCTGGCGGGTAAACCGGCGAGCAGTTCGCAGACACTGCGCTTCAAAGTGACGGATGTGGACGAGCCGTGGGTGTACAGCGAGGCCGAGAGCCGCTTCGTCGCACCGCTCAACCGCTGATACTTGGCTATCGAAAACGATGAAAGCCCAATGTGTGAGGGGGCTTGCCCCCGATGGTATCTCTCATACAAAAACCTGTGTTTAAGGCCGCCATGAAACGCTACGAAAAATTCGCCGACGACATCGCTGAACTGATCCGCTCCGGCGTCCTCGGCCCCGGCCAACGCGTGCCGTCGGTGCGCTACGCGAGCCAGACCTACGGCGTCAGCCCCTCCACGGTGTTCCAGGCGTATTACCTGCTGGAGCGCCGCGGGCTGATCCGCGCGCGGCCGCGCTCCGGTTACTTCGTCAACACCCATGCGCCGAGCCCGTTTTCCGAACCGGTGGTGAGCGAACAGGTACACGAATCCACCGAGGTGGATGTGAGCGAGCTGGTGTTTTCGGTGCTCGACTCGATCAAGGACCCCACCACCGTGCCCTTCGGTTCGGCGTTCCCCAGCCCGATGCTGTTCCCGTTGCCGCGTCTGGCCCGTTCCCTGGCCAGCGCCAGCCGTGAGATGGACCCGCGCATGGTGGTCACTGACATGTCGCCGGGCAACCCACAACTGCGCCGGCAAATTGCCCTGCGCTATATGGTCGGCGGCCTGATGCTGCCTATGGAAGAGTTGCTGATCACCAACGGCGCCCTGGAAGCGCTGAACCTGTGCCTGCAGGCCGTGACCGAGCCAGGCGATTTGGTGGCCATCGAGGCTCCGGCGTTTTATGCCTGCTTGCAGGTCTTGGAACGTTTAAAACTCAAGGCGGTGGAGATCCCGGTGCACCCACGCGACGGCATCGATCTCAATGCCCTGGCGCAAAGCCTGGAGCGCTACCCGATCAAGGCCTGTTGGACCATGACCAGCTTCCAGAACCCCATGGGCGCCACCCTGCCTGAAGCCAAGAAACAAGCGCTGGTGGAACTGTTGCGCGGCCATCAGGTGCCCTTGATCGAAGACGATGTGTACGCCGAGTTGTACTACGGGCAGCACGCGCCCAAACCGGCCAAGGCGTTCGACACCGAGGGCCTGGTGATGCACTGCGGCTCGTTCGCCAAGAGCCTTGCACCGGGTTATCGCGTGGGCTGGGTCGCGGCCGGGCGCTATGCGCAGAAAGTCGAACGTTTGAAGCTGATGACCTCGTTGTGCCCGTCGATGCCGGCCCAAGCGGCAATTGCCGACTACCTGCAACACGGCGGCTACGACCGGCACCTGCGCAAATTGCGCTATGCCTTGGAAGAACAGCAAAGCGCCATGCTGGCCGCCATTGGCCGCTACTTCCCCGCGCAAACCCGCGTCAGCCAACCCGCCGGCGGGTATTTCCTGTGGCTGGAACTGCCCGAGCAGACCGATTCGCTGAAGCTATTCCAGATGGCCCTGGCCCAAGGCATCAGCATTGCGCCGGGGCCGATTTTCTCGGCGACTCAACGTTTCAGAAATTGTATTCGCCTGAACTACGGCAGCCCGTGGACCGAGGCGTCCGAGAAAGCTATGGAAACGTTGGGGCGGATTGTGCGGTCGTTCTAAGTGATGGTGTTGCGCTTTCTGACGCCATCGGGGGCAAGCCCCCTCCCACATTTTGAGCTGTGAGTACTCTCAAGTGTGGGAGGGGGCTCGCCCCCGATGGCGTCGGTTCGGGCACTGCATCCCTAGCGCCCGCCGCCCAAATCCAGAAACGTGCCGGTGGCATAGGACGCCTTGTCCGACAGCAACCAGATAATCGCTTCGGCCACTTCATCCGGGCGGCCGCCACGGGCCATGGGGATGCCAGACTCCAGTTTGCTGACCCGGTCCGGATCGCCGCTCAGGGCATGAAAGTCGGTGTAGATATAACCCGGGCGCACCGCATTGACGCGGATACCTTCGCCGGCAACTTCTTTCGACAGGCCAATGGTGAAGGTGTCGAGCGCGCCCTTGGAGGCGGCATAGTCGACATACTCACCTGGCGAACCCAGGCGTGCCGCTACCGATGACACATTGACGATACTGCCGCCCTGCCCGCCATGCCGGGGCGACATGCGCAACAGCGCATGCTTGGCACACAGAATCGGGCCGAGCACGTTGGTCTTGAGCATTTTCAGGATGCGAAACTCCGACATCTCATCCACCCGGGATTTATGCCCCACGGTGCCGGCGTTGTTCACCAGCGCAGTGACCCGGCCCAATTCGGTGTCGACACGGTGGAACAGCGCGATCACTTCGTCTTCGATACTTACGTCAGCGCGCACCGCAATCGCCTCGGCGCCGAGGGCGCGTACCTGTTCCAGCACGCGGTGGGCGGCCTCGTCGTCGGCCTGATAATTGATGCAAATACGGTAGCCCTGACGCGCAGCCAGCAAGGCCGTCTCGGCGCCAATCCCGCGACTGCCCCCGGTGATGATGACGACTTTGTCCATGCCTGGTGTCTCCTGTTTCTACCTGTAGGTTTAATGGGTCGCGTCAAGAATAACCGTCACTCACTGACCTTGTCAGGAGCGGCCGCCTCTTCGGCGCGGCGGATATTAGCCATAAAACCCTCGGCCGGCAGTGGAAGACCCAACAGATAACCTTGCAGCGAGTTACAACCCAGGCGCGTTAGAAAATCCTGCTGTTTATCGGTTTCCACGCCTTCGGCCACAATGCGCAGCCCAAGGGCCTGGCCGAGGGCGACGATGGCCGACACGATAGCGGCATCGTCGCCATCGTGCTCCAGATCGCGCACGAAGCCACGGTCGATTTTAAGTTCGTTGGCCGGCAAGCGCTTGAGGTACATCAAGCTGGAGTAACCGGTGCCGAAATCATCGATGGACAGGTCCACGCCCATGTCCGATAGCTGCTGCAACACCTTCATGCTCGCGTCGGCATCGCGCATGGCCGTGGTTTCGGTGATTTCCAGGGTCAGGCTGTTAGCCGGCAACTGGTGGCGTTCAAGCGCGGCGGCGACGCTGTTGACCAGCCCGGCATGGCAGAACTGCAACGCAGAAAGATTCACGGCGATGCGCCATTCTTCATACCCCTGCACGTACCACAGGCGCATCTGGCGGCAAGCTTCATTGAGCACCCATTCGCCGATGGGGATGATCAGCCCGGTTTTCTCCGCCAGTTCAATAAACGTCGCCGGCATCAACAGGCCCTGCTGCGGATGCTCCCAGCGCAATAGCGCCTCGGCGCCCACCGCAATGCCGCTGGCCGCATCGAACTTAGGCTGGTAGTACAAGCGAAACTGCTGTTGCTCCACGGCATTGCGCAAGTCCTGCAACAGTTGCAGTTGCTTGCGCGCGTTGGTGTTCATCGACACATCGAAAAAGCTGTAGCCGTTCTTGCCCAAGCCCTTGGCGTGGTACATGGCGGCGTCGGCGTTCATCAACAATTCCTGGGGCGTGGCGCCGTTGCCGGGGAACAGTGCGATACCGACGCTGGCGGAGATTTTCAGCTCATGCTCGGCCACCAGGAACGCCCTGTTGGTCAGTTGTACCTGGCGCTCGGCCAGGCCGAGGGCATCGTCCGGCTGGTTCAGTTGCACCAACAGTACAAACTCGTCACCACCGATACGCGCCAGGGTGTCGTGGCTGCGCAGATCCTCGCGCAGGCGCAAGCCCACTTCGCGCAGCAATTGGTCGCCCAGATGATGACCAAAGGCATCGTTGACCGGTTTGAAGCCATCCAGGTCGATAAACATCAGCGCAAAACAACCGCCCTGCTCCTGCACCGCCTGCATGGCCTGCTGAATGCGGTCGGCGAGCAGGCTGCGATTGGGCAGACCGGTGAGCATGTCATGCAAGGCCAGGTGGGACAGTTCCTGGTTGGCCTGGGTGAGCGAATCGGCGAGCACCGCGGTGCGGGCTTCCAGGCGCGCGTCGAGCAACGAAGTCAGCAAAGCGATGGCCAGCACTGCCAGGGTGGTGACCAGCACCAAGTTATCCAGGCCATTTCCGCTCAACCCGTCCAGGGCGGCGCCGCAGTAGCTGTCATCGGCAAAGCTGGCGGCCGCCATTGCGGTGTAGTGCATGCCGACAATGGCAACGCCCATCACCACCGCAGCACCACCTCGGAGCAGGCGTACACGCGGGGTGTTGCGCCGCAGGTTGAACGCAATCAGCAAGGCCGCGCCCGACGCCGCCACGGCGATCATCAACGAGGCACCGAACAACGTGGGGTCGTAGTCGATGTCGGGGGTCATACGCATGGCCGCCATGCCGGTGTAGTGCATGCAGCTGATACCGGCCCCCATCACCAACGCGCCGAATAGCAGTTGCCAGGCGGGCAACCGGGTCTGGCTGACCAGCCACAAGGCAAAGCCGCTGGACAATACGGCGATCAACAGCGACAACGCAGTGATGCCCACATCGAACCCCAGGGCAAACGGCAAGCGCAACGCGAGCATGCCGATAAAGTGCATCGACCACACCCCCACCCCCATCGCCAACGCGCCTCCGACTATCCACAGGTAGACGGCCCGTCCCTGGGCGGTCGCGATGCGGCCGGCCAGGTCGAGTGCGGTGTAGGAAGCCAGAATCGCAACGAACAGCGAGATCACGACCAACGAAGGGGTATAGCTACCGATAAGCATGCTGAGTCTCGCGAGCTACGAGCTGGAACGCCCGTACCGAGTGGCAAAGCGGCGGATTGTAGCGATAAATATTCGGCGGCAGTTGAATAATTATCACAAGGCCATCATGGGCTTTTTGACGTCAATCCACCGGCTCAACATCGCCATCGAGCGCTTGCACGCCCGCACTCTTCTAGTTGTTGGCGCTGATTTGGGTTTGCCCGTCCCAGCCCCCGCCCAAGGCGGCGATCAGTTGCACACTGGCGACCAGGCGCGATTGCAGCAAGGTCAACACGCTGCGTTCGTTGCTCAGGGCGGTGGCCTGTACGGTGACCACGTCCAGGTAGGCTATCAGCCCCGCTTTGTACTGGTTCTCGGTCAGGCGCAGCGACTCGCGCGCCGCCGCCAATGCTTCGTTGCTGACCGCCGCTTCGTCCTCCAGCACCTTGAGTTGCACCATGTAGTTTTCCACTTCGCGGAAACCGTCCAGTACGGTCTGGCGGTACTTGGCCACGGTTTCGTCGTAGGACGCCACGGTGCGGTCGACCTCCGCCGAGCGCTGGCCACCGTCGAACAGGGTCATGGCCAGTTTCGGCCCCACTGACCAGAAGCGGTTGGGCAGGCTGATCCAGTCGGCATAAGTGCTGCTGGAATAGCCACCGGCCAGGCTCAGGGTCAGGTCCGGGTAGTACGCGGCCTTGGCCACGCCGATATTGGCATTGGCGGCGATCACCGCGCGCTCGGCCGAAGCAATGTCCGGGCGGCGCTCCAACAGCTGCGACGGCAGGCCTACCGGGATCTGTGGCAGCTGCGGAATGTCCTTGCTCACCGCCAGGCTGAAGTTGGCCGGCGCCTCGCCGATCAGCACCGCAATGGCGTTTTCCAGTTGGGCGCGCTGCCAGATCAGGTCGATCAGGCTGGCCTGGGTGGTCTTGAGCTGGGTTTGCGCCTGGGCCACCGCGTCCTTGCCGGACACGCCAGCGCGATACTGGTTTTCGGTCATTTGCAGGGAGCGTTGATAGGTGTCCAGGGTGGCTTGCAACAGCCGCGTCTGTTCATCCATCACCCGCAGTTGCAGGTAGCTTTGTACCAGTTCCGATTGCTGGCTCAGGCGCATCGCGGCCAGGTCCGCCGAGCTGGCTTCGGCGCTGGCCTCGTTGGCCTCCAGGCCACGACGCAACTTGCCCCAGACATCCGCCTCCCAGCTCACGCCCAATTGCGCGTTGAGGGTGTCGCGGATGCCGCTGCTGGAACTGCTGAGGCTGGCACTGCTGCTGCCGGTGCCCTGGCTGGCGCGGGTCTTGCCCACGCTGAGGTCGACGCTGGGGTAGAACGCACCGCGCGAGCTGCGCACCAACGCCTGGGCCTGGCGAAAACGTGCCTCGGCCTGAGCCACGGTCTGGTTGGCATTATTGAGCCGCGCGACCAAGTCGTTGAGCTGACGGTCGCCATACAATTCCCACCAGGCGCCGCGGGCCAGCGCGTCGCTCGGCGTGGCCTGACGCCAGCCTTGGGCTTGCTTGAACTGCGCGGGCTCGATGACCTCCGGGCGCTGGTAATCCGGGCCAATGGCGCAAGCGCTGAGCATCAGACCGCAGAGTGCCGCTGCCAACAGTTTTTGGGGGGCGTGGGTTGAATCGGTCATAGCGCAGTGTCCAGGGCGGCATCGGTCCGCACGCCGCGCCAGGCATTGAAGCGATGGCGCGCGCGGTCGAGGTAAAGGTAAACCACCGGGGTGGTGTAAAGAGTCAGGATCTGGCTGAACACCAGGCCGCCAATGATGGTAAGGCCCAACGGTTGGCGCATTTCCGCACCGTCGCCGGCGCCGAGCAGCAACGGCAAAGCACCGAGAATCGCCGCCAGGGTGGTCATCAGGATCGGCCGCAGGCGCAACAGGCAGGCGCTGCGGATCGATTCCAGCGGGCTCATGCCGTCATGGCGTTCCAGTTGCAGCGCCAGGTCGATCATCAGGATCGCGTTTTTCTTCACCACCCCGATCAGCAGAAACAGCCCCAATAACGAGATGAGGCTGAATTCGCCGCCCAGCAGGTAGATCGACAGCAGCGCGCCGACGCCAGCCGAGGGCAAGGTCGACAGGATGGTCAACGGGTGAATATAGCTTTCGTACAGAATCCCCAGCACCAAATAGACCGCCACCAGCGCGCCAAGAATCATGAAGGGTTGACCCTTCTGCGTCGCCGCAAAGGCATCGGCGGTGCCGGCCATTTTGGCAATCACATCTTCCGGCAGCCCCACCTTGGCGATCGCCCGCTCAATGGCGGCCGTACCCTGCTCTACCGTGAACCCGGGGGCGATGTCGAACGCAATGTTTTCCGAGGCAAACTGGCCCTCATGACTGACGCGGTCGTCCGCCAGGCTGTTTTCGTAATGGGCGATGGTGGACAACGGCACCCGCGCACCGTCGGCCGTAATCACCTGCATCTGGTTCAGGGTGATCGGATCTTGGGCATATTTGGGGTTGACCTCCATCACCACCTGGTACTGGTTGAGGCTGTCGTAGATCGTGGAAATCTGCCGCTGACTGTAGGCGTTGTTCAGCACCCCCGTGACCATGTTCATGTCGATACCCAGGCGCTTGGCCTGATCACGGTCGACGATCAGTGTCACTTGCGCCGCACCACGGCCTTCGCGCGCGTCGATGGCGGTCAGCTCCGGTAATTCACGCAATGCGGCAACCACTTTCGGGTACCACAGACGCAACGCGGCCAGGTCGCCGCTTTGCAGGATGTAGGAATACTGTGCGCTGGTCTGGTCGCGGCTGCCGCCGAATTGCAGGTCCTGGTCGGCCATCAGGAACAGGCGCCCGCCCGGCACCGGTGGCACGTTCTTGCGCAGACGCTCGATCACCGCCTGGGCCGAGACTTTGCGCTCTTTGATGGGTTTGAGCCGCACCAGCATCACCGCGTTGTTGGTGCCGTTGTTGCCACCGATAAAGCCGGCGACGCTGAGCACCGCCGGGTCCTTGAGCACCGCCTGACGGAAAATTTCCATCTTCGGCTGCATCACGCTGAACGACAGGCCGTCATCGCCGCGCACAAAGCCGATCAACTGCCCGGTGTCCTGCTGCGGCATAAAGGTTTTCGGCACCACGATATACAACGCCACGTTGACGCCGATGGTCAGCAACAGGCTGAGCAAGGTCAGGCGCCGGTGGCGCAGCACCCAGTCCAGGCTGCGGGCGTAGCCGGCGACCATGCGCTCGTTGATCCTGTGGCTCCAGCGTTGCAAACCGGTCATATGGCCTTTGACATGGGGCTTGAGCCAACGGGCGCAGAGCATCGGCGTCAGGGTCAACGACACCACCAGCGAGACGATGATCGCCGCCGACAAGGTGATGGAAAACTCGCGGAACAGGTTGGTGACGATCCCGCCCATAAACAGGATCGACAGGAACACCGCCACCAGCGACACGTTCATCGACAACAAGGTAAACCCGACTTCCTGGGCCCCCAGGTACGCCGCCTTCATCGGCGGCACGCCTTCATCGATGTGCCGGGAGATGTTCTCCAGCACCACGATGGCATCGTCCACCACCAGGCCAGTGGCCAGGATCAACGCCATCAACGAGAAGTTGTTCAACGAGAACCCGTACAGGTACATCACCGCAAAGGTGCCCACCAGCGACACCGGCACCGCCAGGGTCGGGATCAGCGAAGCGCGGAAATTGCCGAGGAACAGGTACACCACCAGGATCACCAGCCCCACCGCGATCAGCAGGGTCATCTCCGCTTCGTGCAGGGTGGCGGTGATCACCGGCGAGCGGTCCATGGCCAGGCTGAGCTTGACGCTGGACGGCAGCACCGCCTGCAACGCCGGTAATTGCGCCTTGATCTGGCGCACGGTCTCGATAATGTTGGCCCCGGACTGGCGGTTGATCACCAGCAACACCGCCGCATCGTTGTTGAAGAAACCGCTGTTGTAGCGGTCTTCCACGCCGTCGCTGATCTTGGCCACATCCCCCAGGCGCAAGGCTGCGCCGTTCTGGTAGCGAATCAGCAGCGGCTCGTAGTCCTTGGCCTTTTCCAATTGGTCGTTGGCTTGGATCTGCCAGTTGCGCTCGCTGTCTTCCAGCGAGCCCTTGGGCCGGCGCTGGTTGGCATTGGCGATGGTGTTGCGCACATCGTCCAGGGCCACGCCGTACTGATCGAGAGCCTTGGGTTCGAGTTCAATGCGCACCGCCGGCAAGGAGCTGCCGCCGATCTGCACTTCACCCACGCCCGGCACCTGGGACAGGCTCTGGGACAAGATGGTGGAGGCCAGATCGTAGAGCTGGCCCTTCTGCAACACGTCCGAGGTCAGCGACAGCACCATGATCGGCGCTTGGGACGGGTTGATCTTCTTGTAGGTGGGCATGCTGCGCATGCCGCTGGGCAGCAGATTACGCGAGGCGTTGATGGCCGCCTGCACTTCACGCGCCGCGCCGTTGATATCGCGGTCGGAGTCGAAGGCCAGAATCACCCGGGTCGAGCCCTGACTGGAACTGCTGCTCATGGTGGTGATGCCGGCAATCGAGCCGAACGAACGCTCCAAGGGCGTGGCCACGGTGGACGCCATCACCTCGGGGCTCGCGCCAGGCAGGCTGGCCGACACCACGATCACCGGGAAGTCGATCTGCGGCAACGGCGATACCGGCAGCAGGTTGAAGCTCACTCCGCCGAGCAACATGATCGCCAGGCTCAGCAGCATGGTGGCTACCGGCCGGCGAATGAACGGTCCGGACAGGTTCATGACTCAACCGGCTCCAGGCTCTGGGGTTCTTTGCGCCAGCGTCGGCCGAGGCGATCGAAATACAGGTAGATCACCGGGGTGGTGAACAGCGTCAGCACCTGGCTGACCAGCAGCCCGCCGACCATCACCAAGCCCAAGGGTTGGCGCAGCTCCGCGCCGGAACCGCTGGCCAGCATCAACGGCACGGCGCCGAACAGCGCGGCCAGGGTGGTCATCAGGATCGGCCGGAAACGCAGCAGCGCCGCCTGATAGATCGCGGTCTGCGGGTCCAGGCCCTGATTGCGTTCGGCGTCGAGGGCGAAGTCGATCATCATGATCGCGTTCTTTTTGACGATACCGATCAACAAAATGATGCCGATGATCGCGATCATGCCCAGGTCATTGCCGCTGAGCAGCAACGCCAACAAAGCCCCAACCGCCGCAGAGGGCAACGTGGACAGAATGGTGATCGGGTGGATGTAGCTCTCGTAGAGCACCCCCAACACGATGTACATGGTGACCACCGCCGCCAGGATCAGCAGCAAGGTACTCGACAACGAGGCTTCAAACGCCTGGGCCGCGCCCTGGAACTGGGTCTGCACGCCCACCGGCATGCCGATGTCTTTCTGCGTCTGGTTGATCAGTTCCACGCCCTTGCCCAGCGCCACGCCGGGTGCGAGGTTGAACGACATCATCACCGCTGGGAACTGGCCGATGTGCGCCACGGCCAGCTGGGCCTGGCGCTGTTCCACCTTGGCCAGGCTCGACAAGCGCACTTGGCCGCCGTCGGTGGTTTTGACGTAGATCTGGTTCAGCGCGTCCGGCCCGAGGGTTTCGCCGGATTGGGCCTGCAACACCACGCGGTACTGGCTGGCCTGGGTGTAGATGGTCGAGATCTGCCGCTGGCCGAAGGCGTCATACAGCGCGTCGGTGATGTTCGAGACGCTGACGCCCAGGCGCGAGGCGGCATCGCGGTCGATCACCAGGTATACCTGCAGGCCCTTGTCCTGCAGGTCGCTGGCCACATCGGTGAGTTCCGGCAACTGGCTGAGGGCGTGTACCAGTTTGTCGCTCCACAACGCCAGCAACTCGGCATCCGGCGATGACATGCTGAACTGATACTGGGTGCGACTGACGCGGTCTTCGATGGTCAGGTCCTGCACCGGCTGCATAAACAAGCGAATGCCCACCAGCTTGTCGATTTGCGGTTGCAGACGCGTGATCACCTGGGCCGCGCTGAGGTCGCGCAGGCCGTGGGGCTTGAGGTTGATCAGCAAGCGGCCGCTGTTGAGTGTGGCGTTGTCGCCATCCACGCCGATATAGGACGACAGGCTTTCCACCGCCGGGTCGGCGAGGATGATCTTGGCCAACTCCTGCTGACGCTGGCTCATCGCCGCAAAGGAAATCGACTGGGGCGCTTCGGAAATGCCCTGGATCACGCCGGTGTCCTGCACCGGGAAAAACCCCTTGGGCACCACCAGGTACAGCACCACGGTCAGGCCGAGGGTGGCGATGGCCACCAGCAGGGTCAGCGGTTGGTGCTTGAGCACCCATTGCAACTTGCGCCCGTAGCCTTCGATCAACCAGTCGATCCAGGCGCCGCTGGCCTTATAGAAACGGCCCTGTTCTTCTTCCTTGGGCTCACGCTTGAGCAGGCGCGCGCACATCATCGGCGTGAGAGTCAGGGACACCACCAGGGAAATCAGGATCGCCACCGCCAGGGTGATGGCGAACTCGCGGAACAAGCGCCCAACCACATCGGCCATGAACAGCAGCGGGATCAGCACCGCGATCAGCGACAGCGTCAGGGAAATCAGAGTGAAACCGATCTGCTTGGCGCCCTTGAGCGCGGCGGCGAGGGGCGTTTCGCCCTCCTCGATATAGCGGGAAATGTTCTCCAGCATCACGATGGCATCGTCCACCACGAAGCCGGTGGCAATGGTCAGGGCCATCAGCGTCAGGTTGTTGATGGAGAAGCCCGCCAGGTACATCACGCCGAAGGTGCCCACCAGGGACAGCGGCACGGCGATGGACGGGATGATCGTGGCACTGACACGCCGCAGGAACAGGAATGTCACCATCACCACCAGGGCAATGGCGATCAGCAGTTCGTGCTGCACGTCCTTGACCGACGCGCGGATGGTCTGGGTGCGGTCGGTGAGCACGGTGACGTCGAGGCCGGCCGGTAGGTTATCGGTGATACTCGGCAGCAGCGCCTTGATGCGGTCGACCACCTCGATCACGTTGGCACCCGGCTGGCGCTGGATATTGAGCAGCACGGCCTGGTTCTGGTTGGCCCAGGCGGCCAGGCGCTCGTTCTCGGCGCCGTCGACGATCTGCGCAACGTCCTTGAGACGCAGCGGCGCGCCATTGTTGTAGGCCAGGATCAGTTCGGCGTATTGCTGGGGCGAGACTAACTGGTCGTTGGCATCGAGCATCGAAACCCGCGTGGGGCCGTCGAAGTTGCCCTTGGGCTGGTTGACGTTGGACGCGGCGATCAAGGTGCGCACGTCCGAGAGGTTCAAACCATTGGCCGCCAGGGCCTCGGGGTTGACCTTGATGCGCACGGCCTGGCGCTGACCGCCGGCGATGCTGACCATGCCGACGCCGCTGATCTGCGCGATTTTCTGCGCCATGCGCGTATCGACCAGGTCATTGAGCTTGGGCAGCAGCATGGTCTTGGAGGTGATGGCCAGGGTCAGTACCGGGGTGTCCGCCGGGTTGACCTTGTTGTACACCGGCGGCGCCGGCAGGTCCTTGGGCAGCAGGTTGGTGGCGGCGTTGATCGCGGCCTGCACCTGTTGCTCGGCCACGTCCATATTGATGTCGAGGTTGAAGCGCAGGGTCAGCACCGAGGCGCCGCCGGAGCTGGTGGAGGCCATCTGGGTCAGGCCGGGCATTTGCCCGAACTGGCGCTCCAGGGGCGCGGTGACCGCGCTGGTCATCACATCCGGGCTGGCGCCGGGGTACAGGGTCATTACGCGGATGGTCGGGTAGTCCACCTGGGGCAAGGCCGACACCGGCAGCAAGCGGTACGCAATGATGCCGGCCAGGACAATGGCCAGCATGCTCAGGGTGGTAGCGACCGGGCGAAGAATAAACAGCCGCGACAGGTTCATGAACCGACCTTTTGCGCCTTGCCGGCGGTGCTGCCGGTCTCCCCTTTGGCCGCAGGCTTGCCTTGCAGGTGTTCGGTCGGCGTGGTCGGCACTTCGCTGCTGTCGTTGACCACGTCCACTTCACTGCCGTCCTTGAGGCGGTCGGTGCCTTCCAGCACCACCCGGTCGCCGGCGACCAGGCCCTGCTTGATCACAGTGTTGTCGCCGTCGGAGTCGCCCACCACCAACGGCTGGACCTTAACCTTCTTGTCGCCATCGAGCTTGTAGACGAAGGTGCCGTTGTTGCCGAACTGAATGGCCGCCGAGGGCGCGAGCACCACGTTGTGCAAAGTGTCGGCCAGCAGGTGCACATTGACGAACTGGTTGGGGAACAGCGCCTGGTCCTTGTTATCGAAGCGCGCCTTGAATTTCAGGGTGCCCGTGGTGACGTCGATCTGGTTATCCAGGCTTTGCAGTACGCCGGTGGCCTGAATTTTCGCATCGCCACGGTCCCAGGCTTCCACAGGCAATTTATTGCCGGCGTGGTAACGGGTCAGGACCGTGTCCAGGGTGTTTTCCGGCAAGGTGAAGGCCACGCTGATCGGCTGGGTCTGGGTGATCACAGCCAGGGCGGTGGTGTCGTTGGCCGCCACCAGGTTACCCACATCGAGCTGGCGCAAGCCCACACGGCCACTGATGGGCGCGCGGATCTTGGTGAATTCGAGGTTGAGCTTGGCGTCATCCACCGCACCCTGGTTTGTCTTGACCGTGCCCTGGTATTGCAGGACCAGCGCTTCGGCGGTGTCCAGGGTCTGTTTGGCGATGCTGTCCTGGGCATACAGGTCACGATAGCGCTGCACGTCGACCTGGGCGTTCTTCAACTGGGCCTGGTTCTGCAGCAAGGTGCCCTGGGCTTGGAGCAAGGCGTTCTGGTAGCTGCGCGGGTCGATCTCGGCGAGCAGATCGCCGGCCTTGACCATTTGCCCTTCTTCAAAGGCTATTTTCACCAGCTCCCCGCCCACTCGGCTGCGCACATTGATGGTATTGAGCGCGGTAACCGTGCCCAGCGCCTTGTAGTAGACCGGGAATTCCCCCTGCACCACCGGCGCCACACGCACCGGCACCGGACCGGTAGAGCCGCCGAAGCCCGGGCGCGCCATACCGGTTTTGCCGGTGTGCCCGGCCGGTGCGTCTTTATGGGCCGCGCCGCTTGGCCAGAATTTCCAGCACAGGCCGGCGATAACCAGCAGCACAAGCAGGCCAAACAGCCAGCGACGGGAGTGACGGGGGGAGGATTGCATGGAGTGATCAACCATTGGGCGCGAGAGCTTCTTCTTTGGGAGGCTGAAAGATAAGCACTGGGGCGCATTTAGAAAAGCGCCTTTACCGGCTATTTACCTTGGGCTTACAACATGTGACTTGAGGATCTTAGTCCATCGGCCTATTCCAGCTAAGCATTTGAAGCACAAATGAAAACGGCCTGGACTAGGCCAGGCCGCAATCATGTATCAAGCGTGTTACTGCAAAACGACAGCAATGCGCCGAAACAGTTACTTCAATACTGCCAGGGCAGCTTCGTAGTTCGGCTCCTGGCCGATTTCCGATACCAGCTCGCTGTGCAGCACGGTGTCGTTCTCGTCCAGCACGACCACCGCGCGGGCGGTCAAGCCTTTGAGCGGGCCGTCGGCGATGGAAACACCGTAATCAACCGCGAAATCCGAATCACGGAAGTCCGACAGGCTTTTCACGTTTTCCAGGCCTTCGGCACCGCAGAAGCGCGCCTGGGCGAATGGCAGGTCGGTGGAGATGCACAGCACCACGGCGTTGTTCAGCGAGCTGGCCTGAGCGTTGAACTTACGCACCGAAGTGGCGCAGGTTGGGGTGTCGACGCTTGGGAAGATATTCAGCACTTTGCGCTTGCCGGCGTAGGTCGCCAGGGTTGCGTCCGACAGATCGCCGGCGGTCAGGGTGAAGTCGTGGGCCTTGGCGCCAACTTTCGGCAGTTCGCCTTCAACCTGGACAGGGTTGCCTTTGAGGGTGACTTGAGCCATGAACGGAATCCTTATGCTGGGTTTGGTTTAAACGAATGCGAGAGGCGGAAGTTAACCACAAAGTACGATGACCACCTACCGCCAGACACAAATTGTCATGTCGCCGGTTGTGGTTTAATTGCGCGCCTTTCGCCCTGCCCTGCAAGGAAACCGTTGTCGATGAAGCCGCCTGCTACCCGAGTCCTGGTCATTGGTTACGTCTGGCCGGAGCCGCGCTCCTCGGCCGCGGGCGGGCATATGATGCAGATTCTCGAAACTTTTCTGACACAAGGTTGGGACATCACCTTCAGCAGCCCCGCCGCGCTCGGCGAACATAAGGCCGACCTGGCGGCGCTGGGTATCGCCGAGTGCGCCATCGAGCTGAATAACAGCAGTTTCGATGACTTTGTCCGCGAACTGGCCCCGGATATCGTGCTGTTCGACCGTTTCATGATGGAAGAACAGTTCGGTTGGCGCGTCGAAAAACACTGCCCGAATGCCCTGCGCGTGCTGGAAACCTCCGACCTGCAAAGCCTGCGCGACGCCCGCCATCAGCGCCTAAAGGAACACCTCAAAATCGAGCCCGATAGCGATGACTTCACCGCGCTGTTCGCCCCGGCCTTGACCGAAGAATTCCAGCACATGGCCAACACCGACCTGGCCAAGCGCGAGATCGCAGCAATTTACCGTTGTGATATCAGCCTGATGATTTCCGATGTGGAAATCCGCCTGCTCACCGAACAATTCAAGGTGCCGGCCGCCTTGCTCCACTGGTGCCCGCTGATGCTGACGCCGCCGAGCGAGGCGTTTGCGTCGTTTGAAGAGCGTGCACACTTCCTCAGCATCGGCAACTTCCGCCATGCGCCCAACTGGGATGCGGTGCTGTGGATGAAGAACAGCCTGTGGCCACGCATCCGCCAGCAATTGCCAGGGGCCCAGCTGCATATCTACGGGGCCTATACGCCGCCCAAGGCCACTGCCCTGCACAACCCGGCTCAGGGCTTTCATGTCATGAACTGGGCCGAGGATGCCCTGCGCGTGATGAGCGCCGCGCGTATCTGCTTGGCGCCGTTGCGCTTTGGCGCCGGAATCAAGGGCAAGCTGGCCGATGCCATGCTGTGCGGCACGCCGAATGTCACCACACCGATCGGCGCCGAAGCCATGGGCGATGAACAGCCCTGGCCGGGAGCCATCGCGGCCGATGCCGAGGCTCTGGCCGCTGCCGCCGTGGCGTTGTATCAGGACCGCGACCGTTGGACGAAGGCACAGGAACACGGGCGCCACCTGCTGGCTCGGCGTTACGCCCAACAGATCCACGGCCCGGCGCTGATCGAGTGCCTGCAACAGTGCCGCAGCCGCCTCACGGCCCATCGCCGAGATAACTTCACCGGCAGCATGTTGCGCCACCACGCCCACAAGAGTACCCAGTACATGGCGCAGTGGATCGAGGCGAAAAACCGCAACGGGTAAACACAGACGTTGGCGAGGAGGTGCGCCAGGGGGCATTATCCTACGCAGCAACCACAATAAAGCGACGGCAGCATGACCCGAGCAACGCGCATCACCGACCCTTCCTACGAGTTGATGGACGATCACAACGGTCTGTCCATCATCTATCGCCAGCATGGCTTCCCCTGCCCGCTGGTGCGCTGGCATTTCCACAAGGAATACGAACTGCACCTGATCGTCGCCAGCTCCGGCAAGGTGTTTATCGGCGACTACATTGGCAACTTCTACCCGGAAAGCCTGTTCCTCACCGGCCCCAATCTGCCCCACAACTGGATCAGCCAGGTGGAGGAAGACGAAGTGGTGCCCAAGCGCGACATGTTGGTGAACTTCACCGATGAACTGCTTGAACAGGGCAGCCACATTTTCGCCGAACTCAAAAACCTCGCGCCGCTGCTGGAGCGTGCGCAGTCGGGTATCGAGTTTCGCTGCAAGCACACCATCGCCCAGGCCGTGACCTTGATGCAGCGCATCGAGGACGCCCAGGGCATGGCGCGCCTGGGGCATTTCTTTATCCTGCTGGACGTGTTGAGCGCGTGTGACGACTACCAACTGCTGTCGGGGGTGACAGCACCGCAAACGGCCGACGAGCACAGCATCGACCGCACCAACCGCGCGGTGGACTACATCTTCGCCCACTACGCACGGGAGTTGCCGCTGGAAGAAGTGGCCGAACACCTGGGCATGAAACCCACTTACTTTTCCCGCGTGTTCAAACAGGCCACCGGGCGCACGTTTATCGAATTCGTCAATCGGTTGCGCATCAGCAAGTCCTGCGAGCTGCTGGCCGATGGCGATAAGGCCGTGACGGATGTGTGCTTTGAGTCGGGCTTCAATAACATCTCCAACTTCAATCGACGCTTTCAACAGCTCAAGGGCATGACCCGTCCCATTACCGGCGACTGGCGGTACAACGCTTGACCGAGCAGAACCTGGCCTGAGAGTGATTTTTCACTGGCTGATATAGAGGTTAAGTACTGCACTGATCGTTCCCACGCGGGGCGTGGAACGATCTTGCTGAGTGCAAAAAAGTATCAGTCCCAGTGTTCCCAAGGATTTGTCACACCGCCAATTGAAGGCTGTAATCAACGCACACTCTTCCTGACTCTCTGTAGGAAGACACAACAACAATAACTGTCCTTCCGTAGCCCCTGGGCGCGGAAATGGAGTGCGCGATGAAGTTCCCAGCAAAAGCTCTGCTTGCCTCTACGTGTATGACTGCATGTATGACCCTCAGCGCCGTCAGCCTTGGCGCGCAGACCCTGACCATTGCCACCGTCAACAACAGCGACATGATCCGTATGCAGAAGCTCTCGAAAACCTTCGAGGCCGAGCATCCGGAGATCAAGCTGAACTGGGTGGTGCTCGAAGAAAACGTGCTGCGCCAACGCCTGACCACCGACATCGCCACCCAGGGTGGGCAGTTCGATGTCTTGACCATCGGCATGTACGAAGCCGCACTCTGGGGCGCCAAGGGTTGGCTGGAGCCGATGAAGGACTTGCCGGCGTCCTACGACCTCGACGATGTGTTCCCTTCGGTGCGTGACGGTTTGTCCGTCAAGGGTTCGCTGTACGCCCTGCCGTTCTATGCCGAGAGCTCGATCACCTATTACCGCACCGACCTGTTCAAGGATGCCGGGCTGACCATGCCTGAGCACCCGACCTGGAGCCAGATCGGCGAATTCGCCAGCAAACTCACCGACAAGAGCAAAGAGCAATACGGCCTGTGCCTGCGCGGCAAAGCCGGTTGGGGCGAGAATATGGCGCTGATCACCACCCTGGCCAACGGCTACGGTGCGCGCTGGTTCGATGAAAAATGGCAGCCTGAATTCAATGGCCCGGAATGGAAGAACGCGCTGAATTTCTACGTCGACAACATGAAGAAATCCGGTCCGCCGGGGGCGTCCAGCAACGGCTTCAACGAAAACCTTGCGCTATTCAACAGCGGCAAGTGCGCGATCTGGGTCGACGCCAGCGTCGCCGGCTCGTTCGTCACCGACAAAACCCAAAGCAAAGTGGCCGACCACGTCGGTTTCACCTTCGCGCCCCATGAAACCACGGACAAAGGCACGTCGTGGCTGTACTCCTGGTCCCTGGCGATCCCGACCAGTTCCAAGGCCAAGGACGCCGCCAAAGTATTCACCAGTTGGGCCACGTCCAAGGAATACAGCCAGTTGGTGGCCAAGACCGATGGCATCGCCAACGTACCGCCAGGTACGCGCACATCGACCTACAGCGATGAGTACATGAAGGCTGCGCCGTTCGCCAAGGTCACGCTGGAATCGTTGAAAGTTGCCGATCCGACCAAGCCGACGCTCAAACCGGTGCCGTATATCGGGATCCAGCTGGTGACCATTCCTGAGTTCCAGGCGATTGGTACCCAGGTCGGTAAGTTCTTCTCCGGTGCGCTGACCGGTCAGCAGACGGTTGATGCAGCATTGACTGCGGCGCAGACCACCACCGAGCGGGAAATGAAGCGGGCCGGTTACCCCAAGTAACCTGAGCCTCACCACCGTCAAGGTGGGAGAGGGCTTGCCCCCGATAGCAGTGGATCAGCCAACTGATTAATCGACTGACACTCCGCTGTCGGGAGCAAGCCCCCTCCCACAGTGACCGCACTCCGATCCTTGCTCCGCACTGGCGTTAATTACCATGAATACACCTGCCAAAAACCGCCTGGCCAACCCCGGCTGGTTTCTCGTCAGCCCCTCGGTTGTCCTACTGTTGCTATGGATGATCGTGCCGCTGGGCATGACCCTGTACTTTTCGCTGATTCGCTACAACCTGCTCTACCCCGGCGAGAATGAATTCGTGGGGCTGGAGAATTTCACCTACTTCATCACCGACTCCGGCTTCCTGCCCGGCGCCACCAATACCCTGCTGCTGGTCGGCAGTGTGCTGTTGATCAGCGTGGTGTTCGGCGTGTTGATCAGTGCGCTGCTGGAGGCCAGTGAGTTCTTCGGTCGCGGCCTGGTGCGGGTGCTGCTGATTTCACCGTTTTTCATCATGCCCACCGTCGGTGCGCTGATCTGGAAAAACCTGATTTTCCACCCGGTGTCCGGGGTGCTCGCCGCCGTGTGGAAACTGTTCGGCGCCGAGCCGGTGGACTGGCTGGCGCACTACCCGTTGCTGTCGATCATCATCATTGTGTCGTGGCAATGGCTGCCCTTCGCGATCCTGTTGCTGATGACCGCCATGCAGTCCCTCGACCAGGAACAAAAGGAAGCCGCGCGCCTGGACGGTGCCGGCGCCATCGCGATCTTCTGGCACCTGACCCTGCCGCACCTGGCGCGGCCGATTGCCGTAGTGGTGATGATCGAAACCATCTTTTTGCTCTCGGTGTTCGCGGAAATCTTCACCACCACCAACGGTGGCCCGGGCTACGCCTCGACCAACCTCGCGTACCTGATCTACAACCAGGCACTGGTGCAGTTCGACGTGGGCATGGCCTCGGCCGGCGGCTTGATCGCCGTGGTCATCGCCAATATCGCGGCGATCATCCTGGTGCGGATGATCGGCAAAAACCTGACTGACAAGCCTTGAGGGCCGCGCCATGACGCTTCAACAATCCCGTCGCCTGCAAAGCCTGCTGCTCGGCACCCTGGCCTGGGCCATCGCGATCGTGATTTTCTTCCCGATCTTCTGGATGGTGCTCACCAGCTTCAAGACCGAAATCGACGCGTTCGCCACGCCACCGCAGTTCATCTTCACGCCGACCCTGGAGAACTACCTGCACATCAACGAGCGCAGCAACTACTTCAGCTATGCATGGAACTCGGTGCTGATTTCCTTCAGCGCCACCGCGCTGTGCCTGCTGATCTCGGTGCCCGCGGCCTACTCCATGGCGTTCTACGAAACCCAGCGCACCAAACGCACGCTGCTGTGGATGCTGTCGACCAAGATGCTGCCGCCGGTGGGCGTGCTGATGCCGATCTACCTGCTGGCCAAAAGCTTCGGCCTGCTGGATACGCGCATCGCGCTGATCATTATCTACACCCTGATCAACCTGCCGATCGTGGTGTGGATGGTCTACACCTACTTCAAAGACATCCCCAAGGACATCCTCGAAGCCGCGCGCTTGGACGGTGCCAGCCTGTGGCAGGAAATGGTCCGCGTGCTGCTGCCGATTGCCAAGGGCGGCCTGGCGTCCACCGTGCTGCTGTCGCTGATCCTGTGCTGGAACGAAGCGTTCTGGTCGTTGAACCTGACCTCGTCCAGCGCCGCGCCATTGACCGCGCTGATCGCCTCTTACTCCAGCCCCGAAGGCTTGTTCTGGGCCAAATTGTCCGCCGTTTCGACCCTGGCCTGCGCGCCGATCCTGATCTTTGGTTGGATCAGCCAGAAACAGCTGGTGCGCGGTCTGTCCTTCGGTGCAGTTAAATAATAATTCCTAGCGGAGGCCCGTCATGGCCAACCTGAAAATCAAGAATCTGCAAAAAGGCTTCGAAGGTTTCTCGATCATCAAAGGCATCGACCTGGAAGTGAATGACAAAGAGTTCGTAGTCTTCGTCGGCCCATCAGGCTGCGGCAAATCCACCTTGCTGCGCCTGATCGCCGGCCTGGAAGAGGTGAGCGACGGCACTATCGAACTGGACGGGCGCGACATCACCGAAGTGACCCCGGCCAAGCGCGACCTGGCGATGGTGTTCCAGACCTATGCTTTGTACCCGCACATGAGCGTGCGCAAGAACATGTCGTTCGCCCTCGACCTGGCCGGTGTCGATAAGAAACTGGTGGAGAGCAAAGTCAGCGAAGCGGCGCGCATCCTCGAACTGGGCCCGCTGCTGGAGCGCAAGCCCAAGCAACTCTCCGGCGGCCAGCGCCAGCGTGTGGCCATCGGCCGGGCCATTGTGCGCAACCCCAAGATCTTCCTGTTCGACGAACCGCTGTCCAACCTCGACGCCGCCCTGCGCGTGCAGATGCGCCTGGAGCTGGCGCGCCTGCATAAAGAGCTGCAAGCGACCATGATCTACGTGACCCACGACCAGGTCGAAGCAATGACCCTGGCCGACAAAGTCGTGGTGCTTAACAGTGGCCGCATCGAACAGGTCGGCTCGCCCCTGGAGCTGTATCACCAGCCGGCCAACCTGTTCGTGGCGGGCTTTTTGGGTACGCCGAAGATGGGCTTCCTCAAAGGCCAGGTCAGCCGGGTCAGCGGCCAGGACTGCGACGTGCAGCTGGACGCCGGGACATTGGTCACGTTGCCGTTGAGCGGCGCCAGCCTGAGCGTCGGCAGCGCGGTGACCCTGGGCATTCGTCCGGAACACCTGGAAATCGCCACGCCGGGGCAAACCAGCCTGACGGTGACCGCCGATGTCGGCGAGCGCCTGGGCAGCGACACGTTCTGCCACGTCATCACCGCCAACGGCGAGCCGTTGACCATGCGTATCCGTGGCGATATGGCCAGCCAGTATGGCGAGACGCTGCAACTGCACCTGGACCCGACGCACTGCCACCTGTTCGACACCGATGGCAACGCCGTGGCCCGCCCACTGCGCGCCGCCGCCTGATTTCGCGAGTATTACGCTATGAAGCTGAATAAACAGAACCTCACCCAACTGCCGCGTGAGATCCAAGTGCCGGCCTACGCCATTGCCAGCACCTCCCAGGGTATTGCCCATATCGGCGTCGGCGGCTTTCATCGCGCACACCAGGCGTATTACACCGATGCGCTGATGAATACCGGCGAGGGCCTGGACTGGAGCATCTGCGGCGTCGGCCTGCGCGCCGAAGACCGCAAGGCCCGCGACGACCTGGCCGGCCAGGACTTTCTATTCACCCTGTACGAACTGGGCGACACCGACGACACCGAAGTGCGCGTGATCGGTTCGATCAGCGACATGCTGCTGGCCGAAGACGGCGCCCAGGCGCTGATCGACAAATTGGCCGAGCCCGCGATTCGCATCGTTTCGCTGACCATCACCGAAGGCGGCTATTGCATCGACGACAGCACCGGCGAATTCATGGCGCACCTGCCGCAGATCCAGCATGACCTGGCACATCCGCAAGCGCCGACAACCGTGTTCGGCTTTATCTGCGCCGCGCTGACCCAGCGCCGCGCCGCCGGCACGCCGGCCTTCACGGTGATGTCCTGCGATAACCTGCCGCACAACGGCGCGGTCACACGCAAGGCGCTGCTGGCCTTCGCCGCCCTGCGCGATGCCGAGCTGCATGACTGGATCGCCGCCAATGTGAGCTTCCCCAATGCCATGGTCGACCGCATTACCCCCATGACCAGCACCGCGCACCGTCTGCAACTGCATGACGAACACGGCATCGACGATGCCTGGCCGGTGGTGTGCGAGCCGTTTGTGCAGTGGGTGCTGGAGGACAAGTTCGTCAACGGCCGACCGGCCTGGGAAAAGGTCGGCGTGCAGTTCACCGATGACGTTACCCCTTACGAAGAAATGAAAATCGGCCTGCTCAATGGCAGCCACCTGGCCCTGACCTACCTGGGCTTTCTCAAGGGCTACCGGTTTGTCCACGAAACCATGAACGACCCGTTGTTCGTGGCCTATATGCGCGCCTATATGGACCTGGACGTCACACCGAACCTGGCGCCGGTGCCGGGCATCGACCTGACCGAATACAAGCAGACCCTGGTGGATCGCTTCTCCAACCAGGCCATCGCCGACCAGTTGGAACGGGTCTGTTCGGATGGCTCGTCGAAGTTTCCCAAGTTCACTGTGCCGACCGTCAACCGTCTGATTGCCGATGGCCGCGAGACCGAGCGCGCGGCGCTGGTAGTGGCCGCCTGGGCCCTGTATCTCAAAGGTGTGGATGAGAACGGCGCACGCTACAACATTCCCGACCCGCGCGCAGCGTTCTGTCAGAGCCTGGTAACTGACGATGCGCTGATCAGCGTGCGCCTGCTGGGGGTGGAAGAGATTTTCGGCACGGCTATTCCCAATTCGCCTGCGTTTGTGGCAGCGTTCGAACGGTGTTTTGTCAGCTTGCGGGATAACGGTGTGACCAAAACCCTGCAGCAGTTACTGAAAAAACCGGCTTGAAATGTGGAAGGGAGCTTGCCCCCGATGGCGCTGGGTCAGTCAACTGATTCATCAACTGACCTCCCCTTATCGGGGGCAAGCCACCTCCCACATTGGGATAGCATTTAACTTCCAACAATAATGCTGAGCACCCCCTCATGACCCAGCAAAACCTGTTCCTCGGCATCGACTGCGGCACCCAGGGCACCAAGGCTATCGTCCTCGACGCGAGCAGCGGCAAGGTACTGGGCCTCGGCGCGGCGGCCCACACCCTGATCAGCGCTGCCAATGGCCGCCGCGAACAGCACACCCAGGAATGGCTGGACGCGTTCACCGAAGCCACCCATCGCGCCCTGCAACAGGCCGGCGTCGACGGCCAGGACATCCTCGGCATTGGCGTATCCGGCCAGCAGCATGGGCTGGTGCTGCTGGATGAGCACGGCCAGGTGCTGCGCCCGGCCAAGCTATGGTGCGATACCGAAACCGCCGCCGAGAACGACCGCTTGTTGGCCCACCTCGGCGGCGAGCGTGGCTCCCTGGAACGCCTGGGCGTGGCCATTGCACCCGGCTACACCGTCTCCAAACTGCTGTGGACCCGCGAACAACACCCGGACCTCTTCGCCCGCATCGCCCATATCCTGCTGCCCCACGATTACCTCAACTACTGGCTCACCGGCCGCGCCGTCGCCGAGTATGGCGATGCGTCGGGCACCGGTTACTTCAATGTGCGCAATCGTGAATGGGATACGGCTCTGCTGCGGCACATCGACCCGAGCGGCCGCCTGGAGCGGGCCCTGCCGCCGTTGATCGAGGCCGATCAAAGCGTGGGCACTATCCTGCCGGCCATCGCCGAACGTCTGGGCATCAACCCCAACGCCGTGGTCTCCAGCGGCGGCGGCGACAATATGATGGGCGCCATCGGCACCGGCAATATCGCGCCGGGGGTGATAACCATGAGCCTGGGCTCGTCCGGCACCGTGTATGCCTTTGCCGACCAGCCCAACGTCAGCCCCCAGGCCTCGGTGGCGACGTTCTGCTCGTCCAGCGGCGGCTGGTTGCCGTTGATCTGCACCATGAACCTGACCAACGCCACCGGGGTGATCCGCGAGCTGTTCGAGCTGGACCTGCCTGCCTTCAATGCCTTGGTCGAACGCGCGCCCATCGGCGCCGACGGCGTGAGCATGCTGCCGTTTCTCAACGGCGAACGCGTACCCGCCCTGCCCCACGCCACCGGCAGCCTGCATGGGCTGACCATGACCAACCTGACCCGCGCCAACCTGTGCCGCGCGGTGGTCGAGGGCACGACCTTCGGCCTGCGCTACGGCCTCGACCTGCTGCGCCAGACCGGCCTACAAAGCCAGAGCATCCGCTTGATCGGCGGCGGTTCGAAAAGCCCGGTGTGGCGGCAGATGGTCGCGGATATCATGCACACCGAAGTGGTCTGCACCGAACAAAGCGAAGCCGCCGCCCTGGGCGCGGCGATCCAGGCGGCGTGGAGCCAGACCGGCGAATCCCTGGCCAGCCTCTGCGACAGATGCGTGAGCGTCGACCCGGCCAGCCGTACCGTGCCGGTGGCAGCCCATGTCAGCGCCTATCAACAGGCTTACGAGCGCTATCAGCAGCTCGTGGCAACCCTTTAAGAGCGAGCAATTATGTATCTGGTGTGTGGTGAAGCGCTGTTCGATTTCTTCAGCGAGGAAGACGCCAGCGGCAAGGCGTCGAAGGTCAACTACACGGCGATTGCCGGCGGTTCACCGTTCAACGTAGCCGTGGGCCTGCGTCGCCTGGGCATCGAGGCCGGCCTGTTCGGGGGGCTTTCCAGCGATTTTCTTGGCCGGCGCCTGCTGCAAGTGCTGCGGGATGAAGGCGTCAGCGAGGATTACCTGGTGGAATTCGCCGCGCCGACCACCCTGGCGATGGTCGCCGTGGGCGCCAACGGCTCACCGCAGTACAGCTTTCGCGGCGAAGGCTGCGCCGACCGCCAATTGCAGGTGAGTCACCTGCCGCAGCTGGGCGATAACGTGCGCGGGCTGCATGTGGGTTCGTTCTCGCTGGTGGTGCAACCGATTGGCGACACCCTGCTGAGCCTGGTCCAGCGTGAAAGCGGCAAGCGCCTGATCAGCCTCGACCCCAACGTGCGCCTCAACCCGCAGCCGGATATCCAACTGTGGCGCGACCGCGTAGCGGAACTGGTCAAGCATGCCGACTTGATCAAGGTCAGCGACGAAGACCTGCACCTGCTCTACCCCGGCCAATCACCGGAAAGCGTTCTGCAGGGCTGGTTGCAGCACCGTTGCCAGTTGGTGTTCCTCACCCGCAGCGGCGATGGCGCCAGCGTATTCAGTCGCCAGCATGGCAACTGGTCGCAACCAGCGGTGGACGTTGTGATGGCCGACACAGTGGGCGCCGGCGATACCTTCCAGGCGGCATTGATTGCTTGGCTGACGGAGCATCAATTGGATTCGGTGGCGGGTCTGCAACAGCTCAGCCGCGAGCAGATTAACGCGATGCTCGGCTTTGCCATTCGCGCAGCGGCATTAACCTGCACCAAGACCGGTCCGGATCTACCGTATCGCCAGCAATTGGGTTGAAGGCATAGGGGGAATTGCGCAAGGACATACCACCGTTTTGGGCCTGGCGTTAATCCAGGCCCAGAGGTCTTCGGTGGTTCAACCGCAGACGACGGCTTAGTAGTAGCCGCGCGACCCGGCGCGTTGCAGTACAGGTGCATGGGTGTGCTTGAGGTCTTCACGCAACCCGGTGATCAGATTGCAAATGGCGCGACTGCTGTCGAGCTTGTCTGCATTGATGCCTTTGACTTCCAAGTCCACCCGGTCACGGTCGCGGTCGTCATACACCTTGATCGTCAGCGAAGCATCTTCGGCTTTGGTGCATTCGCACCGTTTAGGCAGGAAACTTCCTTCAATAATGCTGCGTAATTCAAGTTCCGAAAGCATGGTCAACCTCTCCTTTTTATAGACTGCCAACAGATTGTTGTGTTTATGCCAGGCATACGCCTGTGACGCCTTACCAGCCTTGGAAGACGCCTTCACTGAGCAAGCGTACCCGGCAAAATCGAGTTGCGTTGTAACCTTTCCTCATAAGCGACCCTGGGTTTTATATAACTAAAACTTGAACTTTTCGCCGCTGTTTAAAATATCGGCGAATAGCATGGATTAAACGTTTAACCGGCGGTTTAAGCTTGAACGGCTAACTGGGCACCGACTCTGTCAGCAACATATCGCAAACTATCAAAGTTGATATTCGCCCCGGAATTGACCGCTACCAGAGTCTGCCCCTGCACTCGGCGTTGGCCGACAAACCTGCGCATTCCCGCCACCGCCAACGCACCGGATGGCTCGGTGATGGAGCGGGTATCGTCGTAGATCAGTTTGATGGCGCTGCACAGTTCGTCGTTGCTCACGGTGATGACGTCGTCCACCCAGTCGCGGCATATTTCAAAACCGTAGGCGCCGATCTGCGCCACCGCGGTGCCGTCGGCAAACCCATCGACGCTGGGCAATACCACCCGTTCGCCGGCACGTAACGCCGCCAGCAAACAACTGGAGCCTTCGGCTTCGACCCCGATGATGCGCACCTCGGGCCGCAGGTATTTGACATACGCCGCGATGCCCGCGATCAGCCCGCCGCCACCCACCGGCACGAAGATCGCGTGTAGCGGGCCCTGTTGCTGGCGCAGGATCTCCATCCCTACCGTGCCTTGACCGGCGATCACATCCGGGTCGTCGAAGGGCGAGACAAAGGTGCCACCGCTGGCCTCGGCCAAGGCCAGCGCATGGGCCAGGGCAAACGGAAAACTCGGCCCATGCAGCACCGCCTCGGCGCCTCGGGAGCGCACGCCCTGCACCTTTAAATCCGGCGTGCTGCAAGGCATCACGATCCGCGCCTTGATCCCCAGTTCCCGCGCCGCCAGTGCTACGCCCTGGGCGTGGTTGCCCGCTGAAGCGGTGATCACCCCTTGAGCGCGTTGCGCGTCGCAAAGTTGTACCAATTTGTTGTAGGCACCGCGCACCTTGAAGGAAAAGGTCGGCTGCAGGTCTTCGCGCTTGAGCAGCACCTGGTTGCCGAGCAACGCCGACAGCGCCGGGGCCGCTTGTAACGGCGTGCGCACGGCCAAGTCATAGACCGGCGCGGCGAGGATCTTTTTTACATAGTGCTCAAGCAAACGTGTATCGGACGTCGCGGGGGCTGTGGGGGTACTCATCGGTGTCTCCTGGCGGTGTGTGCTGGGCCCGGGAGACGGAAAAACAAAACCCGCCTCTAGGGCGGGTTTGGGTACAGCCGTGCGCTATCCCGCCAACTGAGGAATGGCGGTAATAATGCTTGGCTGGCGAAGGCAGGTATGAAATGTCATGAAACGAAACTAACCGCCTACCGTGTGACCCGTCAATCGGCTTGTGGGATTTTGCAACTGGGGTTTACGCCGAATATACGAAACATATACGCTTTGTATATCCACCCTACACAGTGAACACCATGGGCATCGTCAAGATCACCGACCAACTGCACGAACAATTACGCCTAGCCAGCGCGAGGATGGACCGCTCCATCAACGCTCAGGCCGAATTCTGGATCAAAGTCGGCCTGCTCGCCGAACTGAACCCCACCCTGACCTACAACGACTTAATCAACAAACTGTTGCTGGACAAACCCGAATTGATCCGAGGGCGTGAATGATGATCAAGACCGCCGCCCAACTGGCTGTGATGCGCGAATCCGGTCGCCTACTGGCCCAAGTGTTCGACATGCTCGACGGCTTCGTCGCCGCCGGTCGCTCGACCCTGGAGCTGGACGCCGCCGTCGAAGCGTTTATCCGCAACGACTTGCAGGCCCGCCCCGCCAGCCTCGGCCAGTACGACTACCCGTTCAGCATCAACACCTCAATCAACGAAGTGGTGTGCCACGGCATGCCCAGCGCCAAGGACGTGCTCAAGGACGGCGACATCGTCAATATCGACATCACCCTGGAAAAAGGCGGCTTTATCGCCGACGCCAGCAAGATGTATATGATCGGCACTGTCGCGCCCAAAGCCCAGCGCCTGGTGGAGATGACCTTCGAGGCAATGTGGGCCGGTATCCGCCAGGTCAAACCTGGGGCGCGCCTGGGCGATATCGGCCATGCCATCCAAAGCCACGCCCAAGCCAATGGCTACAGTGTGGTGCGCGAATACTGCGGCCATGGCATCGGCCGGCAGATGCACGAAGAACCACAGATTCTGCACTTCGGCCGCCCCGGCACCGGGCTGGAGCTACGCGAAGGTATGGTGTTTACCGTCGAACCGATGCTCAACCAGGGCAGCGCCAAAGTGCGCAGCCTCAAGGACGGCTGGACGGTCGTCACCAAAGACAACAGCCTGTCGGTGCAATGGGAACACACCGTGGCGGTGACGGCCGACGGCTACGAAGTCCTGACCCTCCAGCGACCGCCCACTCTCAGAGGCTGAAACCCAGCCATGTGGCGAGCAGGCTTGCCCTGCGCTGGGCTGCGAAGCGGCCCCAAGACCTGACGACTGTTTATGCCAGGCACACCGCAGTGACTGGAGAAAGGGCCGCTGCGCTTCCCGGCGCGGGGCAAGCCCGCTCACCACAAAAAGCTCATGTGCTCAGGTGATGTTTCTACCGGAGATGTGTAGATACCGATGCTCATCGGCGATGCCTACACAACTCTCAGAGGCTGACACCCAGCCATGTGGTGAGCGGGCTTGCCCTGCGCTGGGCTGCGAAGCGGCCCCAAGACCTGACAACCGTTTATGCCAGGCACACCGCAGCGTCTGGAGAAAGGGCCGCTGCGCGGCCCGGCGCGGGGCCAGCCCGCTCACCACAAAAAGCTCATATGCTCAGGTTATGTTTCTACCGGAGATATGTAGATACCGATGCTCATTGGGGATGCCTACACAACTCTCAGAGGCTGACACCCAGCCATGTGGTGAGCGGGCTTGCCCTGCGCTGGGCTGCGAAGCGGCCCCAAGACCTGACAACCGTTTATGCCAGGCACACCGCAGCGTCTGGAGAAAGGGCCGCTGCGCGGCCCGGCGCGGGGCCAGCCCGCTCACCACAAAAAGCTCATATGCTCAGGTTATGTTTCTACCGGAGATATGTAGATACCGATGCTCATTGGGGATGCCTACACAACTCTCAGAGGCTGACACCCAGCCATGTGGTGAGCGGGCTTGCCCCGCGCTGGGCTGCGAAGCGGCCCCGTTGGTCCTCACGCCACCTGCCTGATCCCTGCCTTGGCCTCCAATTCGCGCACCAGCGGCAATACCCGCTTGCCGAAGTACTCCACTTCTTCCTGGAAGTGCAGAAAGCCCGCCAGCACCAGGTCCACGCCCACGGCCTTGAGCGCGACGATGCGTTCGGCGATTTGTTGCGGCGTGCCGATCAGGTTGGTCTTGAAGCCGTCGTTATACTGCACCAGGTCTTCAAAACTGGACTTGGCCCAGTTGCCCTCGCCTTCGGGCGAGGCCTTGCCGGCTTGTTTGGCGGCGTCACCGAAGGCGTTCACCGCTTGCGGGTCGGCTTTGTCGATGATTTCGGCCAGCACGGCGCGGGCTTCTTCCTCTGTGTCGCGGGCAATCACAAAGGCATTCACGCCGATCTTGACCGAATGGTTGTTCGCCGCAGCCTTGGTGCGGATGTCGTCGACCTGGGCCTTGATACCTTCCGGGGTATTGCCATTGGTGAAATACCAATCCGACACCCGCGCGGCCATATCCCGCGCGGCCCGCGAGCTGCCGCCCTGGAACACTTCCGGCCGGCCCAGCGGCTTGGGCTTGAGGGTGTAGTTGTTGAAGCGGTAGAAGTCGCCCTTGAAGGTGAAATCGTCCTGGGTCCAGATGCCTTTGAGCGCACGGATGAATTCTTCGGAGCGGCGATAGCGCTCATCGTGCTCCAGCCAAGGCTCACCGATGGCTTGAAACTCGCCCTTGAACCAGCCGCTGACGATATTCACCGCGATGCGGCCGTTGGTGAGTTGGTCGATGGTCGCCAGCTGCTTGGCCGCCAGCGCCGGCTGCCAGGGCCCGGGCAGGATCGCGGCGATAACCTTGAGTTGGGTGGTCGCGGCCAACAGGGCATGGCTGAACGCCACGGACTCATGCTGGTTCTCGACCACAAGCAAACGGCGTTGGACGAGAGGCACACCCATGACTGATCCTTGGCGTCAAAAATCGTTAAAGTTATTTAGAAACAACCAGTTGTAACGACTGGTGCTAACCCTAGCAAGATATTGACGCGCGCCTTGTACCGTTTCGCTATAAGTCGGGGCAAAAAGCCATCTTCTTGCTTCAGCGATTAAAAAGTTGCCGACTGGGGAAACTTTCAATCAGCTTTCAAAACAGGCGCTTACATGACCTCAATCACGGAAAGTTGAAATTTGTTGCTCTAACATGTGACCCGCACCCCGCCATCGCGCATCAGTACAAGTAACCCGCCGCCTGGCTCGCCCAACCGACGGCACTCATTTGATTGGGCATTTAGAGAGAGACCCCAATGAACGCCCCGCTCCGCATCAACGAAGCTCTTTTGATCGCAGACCGTGCCTTCCAGCCCTTTCAGTGCGTGGCCTGGCACGATGGCAATGGCGCCCTCAGCCTCAGCGTCGTCGACCGCACCAACAACCGCATCGGCCGCAAGCAACTCTCGTCGAGTGCCTACACCGATCCCGCGCAATTGGAAAACCTGCTGTTGCAGGCGCGTGCCGAACTGGATAAAAGCGGCTATCAGTTGCAATCCTGGGCAATGCCTAAGTAAATAAATCGACGGCACAACTTTCGATCCATACAAAGCGTGATCGTAAGTTGTGCCGTTGAACTAGCGTATTGAGTGTGACGGCAGAATAAACCGCTCGAAAGCTTCTGCGGCACCGTCGTCAATATTAGTGCCCGTCACTACATTGGCGCGACGTTTGACGGTTTCTTCCGCCTGGCCCATGGCAATCGCCAGCCCGGCCACCTCAAACATCGCCGGGTCATTGCCGCCATCACCGATGGCCGCAGTGTGCTCAAGCGCCACGCCCAGATGCTCGGCCAACGTTTTTAACGCCTCGCCTTTATTGGCCAGCATGGCCGTCACATCCAGATAAACCGGCTGCGACCGCGAAACCTGCGCCAGCCCCTCGACCTTGGGGTGCAAACGCGCCTCCAGTTCAACCAGCAGTTGCGTGTTAAGGCTGGCAGCGACAATCTTGTCGACCCGATCCAGATAGGGCTCAAAACTCTCCACCACCTGCGGCCCATAACCCAGCCCAGCGGTTTCCCGCGGTTCCATCGGGCCGGGCGAACCACGGCGCAGCCAATCGCCATCGGCAAACATCCAGACTTCCACCTCCGACTCGGCCGAAAACAGCGCCAAGGCGATCAGCGCGGCTTCAGCAGGCAGGTGATGAGCCATCAAAACCCTGCCGTCCGGATGGATCAACGTACCGCCATTGAAGCCCGCCACCGGAACATCGATACCGAACGTTTCAATCAGGTGCAACATGGCCTTGGGCGGTCGCCCGCTGGCCAGGCTGAACAGCACACCGGCGTCACGCAAGGCACGAACCGCATCGGCCGTGCGTTGGCTGAGGCTGTGGTCGGGATGCAGCAACGTGCCATCCACGTCGCTGAGGATAAAACGGATGGGTTGGATCGCGGCATCACTCATCCGAGTGTGTGCCAGGTACGACCATCCCGGGCCAGCAGCGTGTCAGCCGCCGCCGGACCATCTTCACCTGCCTTGTAAGTCTGTATGCCATCATCTTCCTTCCACGCATCGAGGAATGGCTGCACCGCGCGCCAGCCGTTCTCAATGTTGTCGGCGCGCTGAAACAAGGTCTGGTCGCCGGTCATGCAGTCGTAGATCAGGGTTTCGTACCCCGTCGACGGTTGCATCTGGAAAAAGTCCTTGTAGGCGAAACCCAATTGGATATTGGCCATATCCAGGGTCGGCCCAGGCTTTTTCGCCAACAGGTCGAACCACATGCCTTCATTCGGCTGGATCTGGATTTTCAGGTAGGTAGGCTTGAGTTCATCCACGTCGGTATCGCGGAACTGCGCATAGGGGGCCGGCTTGAAGCAGATCACGATTTCGGTATCGCGCACACTCATGCGCTTGCCGGTGCGCAGGTAGAACGGCACGCCGACCCAGCGCCAGTTGTCGATCATCACCTTGAGCGCCACGAAGGTCTCGGTGCTGCTGTCCGGCGCGACGTTGGCCTCTTCGCGGTAACCCGGCAATACCTTGCCGCCGATCTCGCCAGCGGTGTACTGGCCACGTACCGAGTTGGCCCGTGCATCTTCCAGGGACCAGGGGCGCACCGCGCCAATCACCTTGGCCTTTTCCCCGCGCACCGCGTCGGCGCCGAACGCCGCTGGCGGCTCCATGGCGACCATGGCCAACAGCTGGAACAGGTGGTTGGGCACCATATCCCGCAACGTGCCAGTTTTTTCGAAGAAGTTACCCCGCGTCTCCACGCCGACGGTTTCGGCGGCGGTGATTTGCACGTGATCGATGTAGTGATTGTTCCAGAACGCTTCGAACAGCACGTTGGAGAAACGGCTGATCAGGATGTTCTGTACCGTTTCTTTGCCCAGGTAATGGTCGATGCGGTAGATCTGCTTCTCGCTCATCACCTTGAGCAGGCACGCGTTCAACGCTTCGGCGGTGGCCAGATCGGAACCGAACGGTTTTTCGATGACCACGCGACGGAAACCGTGGTCAGTTTCCGTCAACAAGCCGGCGCTGCCCAACCGCTGCACCACCTCGCTGAAAAAAACGCGGCGCGGTGGCCAAATAGAACACCGCATTGCCGGTGCCGCTCTCGGCGATTTTCTTGCCGATGTCGGTGTAGGTGCTGTCGTCGAGGAAGTCGCCCTCGACGTAGCTGATGCCTTTGGCCAACTGAGCCCACAACTGCGGGTCCAGCGCGTTCTCGGCATTGCCTTTGACCTTGCTCGCGGCTTCGGTGCGAATGAAATCTTCGAGTTTCTTGGCGAAGTCGGCATCGCTGATAGCGTTGTGATCCACCCCGACGATGCGCAAGCCGTCGCCCAGCAACCCGTCGCGACTGAGGTTGTACAGCGCCGGCATCAGCAGGCGCTTGACCAAGTCGCCATGGGCGCCAAACAGGAACAAAGTGGTAGGTGGAGCGGGTTCGGCCTTCAGTTTTTTGCCGTTAGCCGTCATTTTTTGGAAGTCTCCACGTGACCACCGAAGCCGAAGCGCATCGCCGACAGCATCTTGTCACCGTAAGTGCTCTGCTGGCGCGAGCGGAAACGGGCGAACAACGAGGTGGACAGCACCGGCACCGGCACGGCTTGTTCCATGGCCGCTTCGATAGTCCAGCGGCCTTCGCCACTGTCGGCCACGGAGCCGGAATAGCCGTCGAGTTTCGGGTCGGTGGCCAGGGCATCGGCGGTCAAGTCCAGCAACCACGACGACACCACGCTGCCACGGCGCCACACTTCGGCGATATCGGCCACATTCAGGTCGAAACGCTGATCTTCGGGCAAGTTCTCCGAGTTCTTGGTTTTGAGAATGTCGAAACCCTCGGCGAACGCCTGCATCATGCCGTATTCGATGCCGTTATGGATCATCTTGACGAAGTGCCCGGAACCGGCCGGCCCAGCGTGGATATAACCGTGTTCGGCGCGCGGGTCGGCGGCGGCGGAACGGTCCTTGGTGCGCGGAATGGTGCCCAGGCCTGGCGCCAGGCTGGCGAAAATCGGGTCCAGACGCTGCACGGTTTCGGTATCGCCGCCAATCATCATGCAATAGCCGCGTTCCAGGCCCCAGACACCGCCGGAAGTGCCGACGTCGACATAGTGCAGACCTTTTTCCGCCAGGGCCTTGGCGCGGCGTACGTCATCCTTGTAGTTGGTGTTGCCGCCATCGATGATCACGTCGCCGCTGTCCAGCAGTTCACTGAGTTCTTGAATGGTGTTCTCGGTGGGGTCGCCCGCCGGCAACATGACCCACACGGCGCGAGGCTGCTGCAGCCCGGCGACCAGGGCTTTGAGATCGGCAACGCCAGTGGCGCCCTCTTCGCTCAAGCCTTTGACAAATGCTTCGTTACGGTCGTAAACAACGGTGGTATGCCCATTGAGCATCAGGCGCCGTGCAATATTCCCGCCCATGCGGCCTAGTCCGATAATCCCCAGTTGCATGTGCTGATGCTCCTAACTACTAAAAAATGTGTGACATAGTTTATAGCGCAATGAGGCTAATGAGGGTTAGTCCAGAGCGGATCCGTGTAGTTTCATGCCAAAAAGATGCCATCGTTTCACCATCATCGCGGCAAAAGTCACACGACCACCAAAAATAAAAAAGTTCCATTGCTGTGAAAAAGAATTCAGAATTGCTTCCGACTGATGCCGAGAACCTCGACTCAAGCGTTCTGGCACACCGCGACACACCGGCTATTTGCGAGGCAAGCAATGAGCACAGCACAGATGACCCGCCCTCCCCAGACTCTCTACGTCAATATCCGTCGCGATGAGTTGCGTCAGTTGAAAGACGAGCGCGAACAATTGCAGCAGGAAGTCATGCGCCTGCGCTCGTACATCATCCAGGCTCAACTGGATCAGCCGGCCGGCGCGCAACCTGCACTCTGCTGAGCCCTGTCACCGCTTTGTAAGATAACCCCTACAAAAATCTCACAAAGTTTTCACACGCCCATCCCGATACTCCCGCCCCCAAAGGCCGCCCCTTAAAACCAGGGTGGCCGGTGTTGCGTGCAGCCCTGCGCGTCAACTGGAAAACTCTTGGGTTGGAGCGCCGGATGGCAATGTTCAAACGCAGCACTAAGTCTGCGAAAGGCTTTGATTGGGCTGGCCTTGGCTGGCTGTTCCTGTTTTTCTGGTATTTCTCGGGTATTACCCAACTGCTGATCCAACTAAGCGGCACCTCGGGTTTCAGCGGGTTTCGCCAAGCCTTTTTCATGAGCGCCCTGTGGCTCGCGCCGATGCTGGTCTTTCCACGCCAGACCCGTGTACTCGCCGCCGTGATCGGCGTGGTGCTGTGGGTCTGTTCCATGGCCAGCCTGGGATATTTCTTCGTTTATCAGCAGGAATTTTCCCAGAGCGTCATCTTTATCATGTTCGAGTCGAACATCTCCGAAGCCGGTGAATACCTCACCCAGTACTTCGCCTGGTGGATCGTACTGGCGTTCATTGCCCACACTGCCTTAGCCATCTTCCTATGGACCCGCGTGCGCCCGGTCTACCTGCCGCGCGGCCAGGCGTTACTGGCGGCAACCGCGATCCTGGTGGCCATTGTCGGCTACCCGCTGGTCAAGCAGATTGCCCGTAGCGAGACCTTGGCCGACGGCATCGACCGCTTCGAAACCCGCATCGAGCCGGCCGTACCTTGGCAGATGATCGTGGCCTACCGCCGTTACACCGAACAACTGGACAACATGCAGGGCATGCTGCACAGCGCCAGCCAGATCCCGCCGCTGACCAACCTCAAGGACGCCGCCGCCGGCCAGCCGTCGACACTGGTGCTCGTCATCGGCGAATCGACCAACCGCCAGCGCATGAGCCTGTACGGCTATCCACGCGCAACCACACCAGAGCTGGACAAGCTGCGCGACCAATTGGCCGTGTTCGACAATGTCATCACCCCACGCCCCTACACCATCGAGGCGTTGCAGCAGGTCCTGACCTTCGCCGACGAAGAAAACCCCGACCTGTACCTCAAGACGCCATCCATCGTCAGCATGATGAAACAGGCCGGCTACAAGACTTACTGGATCACCAACCAGCAGACCATGACCAAGCGCAACACCATGCTCACGACCTTTTCCGAACAGGCCGACGAGCAGGTGTACCTGAACAACAACCGCAACCAGAACGCCCGTCAGTACGACGGCGATGTATTGGCACCGTTTTCCAAGGCCCTGGCCGATCCGGCCGGAGCGCAAGTTCATCGTGGTGCACCTGCTGGGCACGCACATGAGCTACCAGTACCGTTACCCGCCCAGCTTCGACAAGTTCACCGACCGTGAAGGTGTGCCTGCGAGCATCAGCGACGATCAGTTGCCGACCTACAACAGCTACGACAATGCGGTGCTGTACAACGACTTCGTGGTGTCGAGCCTGATCAAGGACTACGCCAAGACCGACCCCAACGGCTTCCTGCTGTACCTGTCGGACCATGGCGAAGACGTATTCGACTCCGCCGGCCACAGCACTTTGGGCCCGCAATGAAGGC
>BQMB01002303.1:42500-56345 GCA_027943415.1 Closterium sp. NIES-67 | reverse complement strand
TAACTGGCTTGTGGCAGCCAAGCGTTCATAGCGACGTTGCTTTTTGATCCTTCGATGTCGGCTCTTCCTATCATTGTGAAGCAGAATTCACCAAGTGTTGGATTGTTCACCCACCAATAGGGAACGTGAGCTGGGTTTAGACCGTCGTGAGACAGGTTAGTTTTACCCTACTGATGCACCGGTTCCGCGGCAGCAATTCAACTTAGTACGAGAGGAACCGTTGATTCGCATAATTGGCAATTGCGTCAGGCCGGTCGGCCTGCGGCGCGAACCTACCATGCGCCGGATTATGACTGAACGCCTCTAAGTCAGAATCCAAGCTGAAAGCGTTATTACATTCTCTGGGCTCACCCTGGCTAAGAATAGGGGACGCTTCGTGCGCCCCCAAGAGCATATGCCGAGACGCTCGTGGAACAAGAGCGGCAACCGTTTCAGGGAAACTAATCATTTGCAGACGACTTAAACCGAACGGGGTATTGTACGCGGCAGAGTAGCCTTGCTGCTACGATCCGCTGAGATTCAGCCCTTGTTCTTGACCCCCCCCCCCCCCCCCCTCCTCCCACCCTAAACGCCTGGGGCTTAGGGAGGGGGGGGGCCCCCGCACGCCCGTGAGGAAGGGCGGCGGGCAGTTGGCATTCGAGAAGGGCAAGGGCGCCCGAGGGCGAGGGCGCCGGCTGGTTGGGTTGGTCGGTTGTTGGCCCATCGGGAGGGTTGGGTCCCCGGACCCCTCCCTCCTCCGATGGGGCGGGCTGCCGTATTACAAGGGGCAGGGTCTTTCCATTCCACCCCCCCCTTGCTCGGCCGCCCGCGAGGATAGGATCGATATAGAAGGGGCGCCTCTTTTTTGGGACCCCCCGATCGTGCATACGGATGATGACTGACGGAATAAGGAATTAAGGAATCAAGGATAAAAGGGGGGAGGCTTTTAAAAAAGTTTGGGGGGTTTTGGCTTCTAGGGTTGGGAGTTAGAGGGTCTCCCGGGTCCGGATGGGGCCCGGTCGATCGATTCGGATCCGGATGGGGTCGGATTCGGATGGGTCCGGTCGATCGATTGGGGTCCGGATGGGGTCCGGTCGATCGAAATCGGATCCGGATGGGGCTGGATTCGGATGGGTCCGGTCGGTCGATTTGGGTCCGAACGGGGCCCGGTCGATCGATCCGGATCCGGATGGGGCTGGATTTGGATGGGTCCGGACGATCGGCCCGGGTCCGGATGGGGTCCGGTCGATCGATTCGGATCCGGATGGGGTCGGATTCGGACGGGCTCGATCGATTGATCCGGATGGGTCCGGTCGATCGATTGGGGTCCGGATGGGGCCCGGTCGATCGATTCGGATCCGGATGGGGCTGGATTCGGATGGGTCCGGGCGATCGGCCCGGATCCGGATGGGGTCCGGTCGATCGATTCGGATCCTGGATGGGTCCGGACGATCGGCCCGGGTCCGGATGGGGTCCGCTCGATCGATTCGGATCCGGATGGGTTCGATCGATCCGATCCGGATGGGTCCGGTCGATCGATTCCGGTCCGGATGGTGCCCGGTCGATCGATTCGGATCCGGATGGGGCTGGATTCGGATGGGTCCGGTCGATCGATTCGGGTCCGAATGGGGCCCGGTCGATCCATCCGGATCCGGATGGGGCTGGATTTGGATGGGTCCGGACGATCGGCCCGGGTCCGGATGGGGTCCGATCGATCGATTCGGATCCGGATGCGGTCGGATTCGGATGGGTTCGATCGATCGACCCGCATGGGTCCGGTCGATCGATTGGGGTCCGGATGGGGCCCGGTCCATCGATTCGGATCCGAATGGGGCTGGATTCGGATGGGTCCGGTCGATCGATTTGGGTCCGGATGGGATCCGGTCGATCGATTCGGAACCGGATGGGGCCCGGTCGATCGAAATCGGATCCGGATGGGGCTGGATTCGGATGGGTCCGGTCGATCGATTCGGGTCCGGATGGGGTCCGGTCGATCGATGGGGGTCCGGATGGGGCCCGGTCGATCGAAATCGGATCCGGATGGGGCTGGATTCGGATGGGTCCGGTCGGTCGATTTGGGTCCGAATGGGGCCCGGTCGATCCATCCGGATCCGGATGGGGCTGGATTTGGATGGGTCCGGACGATCGGCCCGGGTCCGGATGGGGTCCGATCGATCGATTCGGATCCGGATGCGGTCGGATTCGGATGGGTTCGATCGATCGACCCGCATGGGTCCGGTCGATCGATTGGGGTCCGGATGGGGCCCGGTCCATCGATTCGGATCCGAATGGGGCTGGATTCGGATGGGTCCGGTCGATCGATTTGGGTCCGGATGGGGTCCGGTCGATCGATTCGGATCCGGATGGGGCCCGGTCGATCGAAATCGGATCCGGATGGGGCTGGATTCGGATGGGTCCGGTCGATCGATTCGGGTCCGGATGGGGTCCGGTCGATCGATGGGGGTCCGGATGGGGCCCGGTCGATCGAAATCGGATCCGGATGGGGCTGGATTCGGATGGGTCCGGTCGGTCGATTTGGGTCCGAATGGGGCCCGGTCGATCCATCCGGATCCGGATGGGGCTGGATTTGGATGGGTCCGGACGATCGGCCCGGGTCCGGATGGGGTCCGATCGATCGATTCGGATCCGGATGCGGTCGGATTCGGATGGGTTCGATCGATCGACCCGCATGGGTCCGGTCGATCGATTGGGGTCCGGATGGGGCCCGGTCCATCGATTCGGATCCGAATGGGGCTGGATTCGGATGGGTCCGGTCGATCGATTTGGGTCCGGATGGGGTCCGGTCGATCGATTCGGATCCGGATGGGGCCCGGTCGATCGAAATCGGATCCGGATGGGGCTGGATTCGGATGGGTCCGGTCGATCGATTCGGGTCCGAATGGGGCCCGGTCGATCGACCCGGATCCGGATGGGGCTGGATTCGGATGGGTCCGGACGATCGGCCCGGGTCCGGATGGGGTCCGGTCGATCGATTCGGTTCCGGATGGGGCTGGATTCGGATGGGTTCGACCCATCGATCCGGATGGGGTCGATCGATGGATCCGGATGGTTTCGTTGGTTCGATCCGGATGGGTTGGATCGATGGATCCGGATGGGTTCGGTCAGTCGACCCGGATGGGTTCGATGGTCGGATCCGGACGGGTTCGATCGATGGATCCGGATGGGTTCGATCGGGCGAACCCGATGGGCTTGCCCCTTGGGTGCTCGCCTTGCCTTGTACTGGGTTGTGCGGTGCCCTGGGGGAAAAAAAGGCATCCGATCCATCCGGTCATATCCGGATGCTCGTTGGCTCTAGGGTGGTGTGGTGCCTCGAAAGGGCTCGCACCCGCCCTAGAGCCCTTTTTGCCCGGTTGGAAATCGACTACACCGGAAGGGCTTGTGGGCTCTAGGGCGGTGCCGTGCCTCGAAAGGGCTCGCACCCGCCCTAGAGCCCTTTTTGCCCGGTTGGAAATCGACTACACCGGAAGGGCTTGTGGGCTCTAGGGCGGTGTCGTGCCTCGAAAGGGCTCACACCCGCCCTGGAGCCCTTTTTGCCCGGTTGGAAATCGACTACACCGGAAGGGCTTGTGGGCTCTAGGGCGGTGTCGTGCCTCGAAAGGGCTCCCACCCGCCCTGGAGCCCTTTTTGCCCGGTTGGAAATCGACTACACCGGAAGGGCTTGTGGGCTCTAGGGCGGTGTCGTGCCTCGAAAGGGCTCACACCCGCCCTAGAGCCCTTTTTGCCCGGTTGGAAATCGACTGCACCGGAAGGGCTTGTGGGCTCTAGGGCGGTGTCGTGCCTCGAAAGGGCTCACACCCGCCCTAGAGCCCTTTTTGCCCGGTTGGAAATCGACTGCACCGGAAGGGCTTGTGGGCTCTAGGGCGGTGTCGTGCCTCGAAAGGGCTCACACCCGCCCTGGAGCCCTTTTTTTCCCGGTTGGAAATCGACTACACCGGAAGGGCTTGTCGGCTCTAGGGTGTTGTCGTGCCTTGAAAGGGATCACACCCGCCCTGGAGCCCTTTTTGCCCGGTTGGAATTCGATTACACGGGAAGCCTGTGGGCACTAGGGTTGGATGAACCCATGGGCCGGTTCCGATCCGCCCTAGGGGCAAAGAAACCAAGGGGGGATGGGCCCAAGGGTCGGATGAAACCATGGGCCGGTTCAAATCCGCCCTTGGGGTCCAATGGACCGGGTGGGGGGTAAAAAAACCGAGGGGGGATGGGCCCAAGGGTTGGATGAGCCCATGGGCCGGTTCAAATCCGCCCTTGGGGTCAAATGAACCGGCTGGGGGGGTCAGAATGGCCGAGCGGGGATGGGCTCTTGAATTGGATGAACCCATGGGCCGGTTCAAATCCGCCCTTGGGGTCGAATGAACCGGCTGGGGGGTCGAATTACAGAGGGGGAATGGGCTCTTGGGTCGGATGAAACCATGGGCCGGTTCAAATCCGCCCTTGGGGTCAAATGAACCGGCGGGGGGGTCAAATAACCGAGGGGGGATGGGATCCTGGGTTGGATGAACCCATGGGCCGGTTCAAACCCGCCCCTGGGGTCCAATGGACCGGGCGGGGGGTAAAAAAAAACCGAGGGGGGGTGGTCCCAAGGGATGGATGAACCCATGGGCCGGTTCTAATCCGCCCTTGGGGTCAAATGAACCGGCTGGGGGGTAAAAGAAACCGAGGGGGGATGGGCTCTTGAATTGGATGAACCCATGGGCCGGTTCAAATCCGCCCTTGGGGTCGAATGAACCGGGTGGGGGGTCAAATAACCGAGGGGGGATGGGATCCTCCTGGGTTGGATGAACCCATGGGCCGGTTCAAATCCGCCCCTGGGGTCCAATGGACCGGCTGGGGGGTCAAATAACCGAGGGGGGATGGGATCTTGGGTTGGATGAGCCCATGGGCCGGTTCAAATCCGCCCTAGGGGTCCAATGGACCGGGTGGGGGGTAAAAAAACCGAGGGGGGATGGGCCCAAGGGTTGGATGAGCCCATGGGCCGGTTCAAATCCGCCCTTGGGGTCAAATGAACCGGCTGGGGGGGTCAGAATGGCCGAGCGGGGATGGGCTCTTGAATTGGATGAACCCATGGGCCGGTTCAAATCCGCCCTTGGGGTCGAATGAACCGGCTGGGGGGTCGAATTACGGAGGGGGAATGGGCTCTTGGGTCGGATGAAACCATGGGCCGGTTCAAATCCGCCCTTGGGGTCAAATGAACCGGCGGGGGGGTCAAATAACCGAGGGGGGATGGGATCCTGGGTTGGATGAACCCATGGGCCGGTTCAAACCCGCCCCTGGGGTCCAATGGACCGGGCGGGGGGTAAAAAAAAACCGAGGGGGGGTGGTCCCAAGGGATGGATGAACCCATGGGCCGGTTCTAATCCGCCCTTGGGGTCAAATGAACCGGCTGGGGGGTAAAAGAAACCGAGGGGGGATGGGCTCTTGAATTGGATGAACCCATGGGCCGGTTCAAATCCGCCCTTGGGGTCGAATGAACCGGGTGGGGGGTCAAATAACCGAGGGGGGATGGGATCCTCCTGGGTTGGATGAACCCATGGGCCGGTTCAAATCCGCCCCTGGGGTCCAATGGACCGGCTGGGGGGTCAAATAACCGAGGGGGGATGGGATCTTGGGTTGGATGAGCCCATGGGCCGGTTCAAATCCGCCCTAGGGGTCCAATGGACCGGGTGGGGGGTAAAAAAACCGAGGGGGGATGGGCCCAAGGGTTGGATGAGCCCATGGGCCGGTTCAAATCCGCCCTTGGGGTCAAATGAACCGGCTGGGGGGGTCAGAATGGCCGAGCGGGGATGGGCTCTTGAATTGGATGAACCCATGGGCCGGTTCAAATCCGCCCTTGGGGTCGAATGAACCGGCTGGGGGGTCGAATTACGGAGGGGGAATGGGCTCTTGGGTCGGATGAAACCATGGGCCGGTTCAAATCCGCCCTTGGGGTCAAATGAACCGGCGGGGGGGTCAAATAACCGAGGGGGGATGGGATCCTGGGTTGGATGAACCCATGGGCCGGTTCAAACCCGCCCCTGGGGTCCAATGGACCGGGCGGGGGGTAAAAAAAAACCGAGGGGGGGTGGTCCCAAGGGATGGATGAACCCATGGGCCGGTTCAAATCCGCCCTTGGGGTCAAATGAACCGGCTGGGGGGTAAAAGAAACCGAGGGGGGATGGGCTCTTGAATTGGATGAACCCATGGGCCGGTTCAAATCCGCCCTTGGGGTCGAATGAACCGGGTGGGGGGTCAAATAACCGAGGGGGGATGGGATCCTCCTGGGTTGGATGAACCCATGGGCCGGTTCAAATCCGCCCCTGGGGTCCAATGGACCGGCTGGGGGGTCAAATAACCGAGGGGGGATGGGATCTTGGGTTGGATGAGCCCATGGGCCGGTTCAAATCCGCCCTAGGGGTCCAATGGACCGGGTGGGGGGTAAAAAAACCGAGGGGGGATGGGCCCAAGGGTTGGATGAGCCCATGGGCCGGTTCAAATCCGCCCTTGGGGTCAAATGAACCGGCTGGGGGGGTCAGAATGGCCGAGCGGGGATGGGCTCTTGAATTGGATGAACCCATGGGCCGGTTCAAATCCGCCCTTGGGGTCGAATGAACCGGCTGGGGGGTCGAATTACGGAGGGGGAATGGGCTCTTGGGTCGGATGAAACCATGGGCCGGTTCAAATCCGCCCTTGGGGTCAAATGAACCGGCGGGGGGGTCAAATAACCGAGGGGGGATGGGATCCTGGGTTGGATGAACCCATGGGCCGGTTCAAACCCGCCCCTGGGGTCCAATGGACCGGGCGGGGGGTAAAAAAAAACCGAGGGGGGGTGGTCCCAAGGGATGGATGAACCCATGGGCCGGTTCAAATCCGCCCTTGGGGTCAAATGAACCGGCTGGGGGGTAAAAGAAACCGAGGGGGGATGGGCTCTTGAATTGGATGAACCCATGGGCCGGTTCAAATCCGCCCTTGGGGTCGAATGAACCGGGTGGGGGGTCAAATAACCGAGGGGGGATGGGATCCTCCTGGGTTGGATGAACCCATGGGCCGGTTCAAATCCGCCCCTGGGGTCCAATGGACCGGCTGGGGGGTCAAATAACCGAGGGGGGATGGGATCTTGGGTTGGATGAGCCCATGGGCCGGTTCAAATCCGCCCTAGGGGTCCAATGGACCGGGTGGGGGGTAAAAAAACCGAGGGGGGATGGGCCCAAGGGTTGGATGAGCCCATGGGCCGGTTCAAATCCGCCCTTGGGGTCAAATGAACCGGCTGGGGGGGTCAGAATGGCCGAGCGGGGATGGGCTCTTGAATTGGATGAACCCATGGGCCGGTTCAAATCCGCCCTTGGGGTCGAATGAACCGGCTGGGGGGTCGAATTACGGAGGGGGAATGGGCTCTTGGGTCGGATGAAACCATGGGCCGGTTCAAATCCGCCCTTGGGGTCAAATGAACCGGCGGGGGGGTCAAATAACCGAGGGGGGATGGGATCCTGGGTTGGATGAACCCATGGGCCGGTTCAAACCCGCCCCTGGGGTCCAATGGACCGGGCGGGGGGTAAAAAAAAACCGAGGGGGGGTGGTCCCAAGGGATGGATGAACCCATGGGCCGGTTCTAATCCGCCCTTGGGGTCAAATGAACCGGCTGGGGGGTAAAAGAAACCGAGGGGGGATGGGCTCTTGAATTGGATGAACCCATGGGCCGGTTCAAATCCGCCCTTGGGGTCGAATGAACCGGGTGGGGGGTCAAATAACCGAGGGGGGATGGGATCCTCCTGGGTTGGATGAACCCATGGGCCGGTTCAAATCCGCCCCTGGGGTCCAATGGACCGGCTGGGGGGTCAAATAACCGAGGGGGGATGGGATCTTGGGTTGGATGAGCCCATGGGCCGGTTCAAATCCGCCCTAGGGGTCCAATGGACCGGGTGGGGGGTAAAAAAACCGAGGGGGGATGGGCCCAAGGGTTGGATGAGCCCATGGGCCGGTTCAAATCCGCCCTTGGGGTCAAATGAACCGGCTGGGGGGGTCAGAATGGCCGAGCGGGGATGGGCTCTTGAATTGGATGAACCCATGGGCCGGTTCAAATCCGCCCTTGGGGTCGAATGAACCGGCTGGGGGGTCGAATTACAGAGGGGGAATGGGCTCTTGGGTCGGATGAAACCATGGGCCGGTTCAAATCCGCCCTTGGGGTCAAATGAACCGGCGGGGGGGTCAAATAACCGAGGGGGGATGGGATCCTGGGTTGGATGAACCCATGGGCCGGTTCAAACCCGCCCCTGGGGTCCAATGGACCGGGCGGGGGGTAAAAAAAAACCGAGGGGGGGTGGTCCCAAGGGATGGATGAACCCATGGGCCGGTTCTAATCCGCCCTTGGGGTCAAATGAACCGGCTGGGGGGTAAAAGAAACCGAGGGGGGATGGGCTCTTGAATTGGATGAACCCATGGGCCGGTTCAAATCCGCCCTTGGGGTCGAATGAACCGGGTGGGGGGTCAAATAACCGAGGGGGGATGGGATCCTCCTGGGTTGGATGAACCCATGGGCCGGTTCAAATCCGCCCCTGGGGTCCAATGGACCGGCTGGGGGGTCAAATAACCGAGGGGGGATGGGATCTTGGGTTGGATGAGCCCATGGGCCGGTTCAGATCCGCCCTAGGTGTCCAATGGACCGGGTGGGGGGTAAAAAAACCGAGGGGGGATGGGCCCAAGGGTTGGATGAGCCCATGGGCCGGTTCAAATCCGCCCTTGGGGTCAAATGAACCGGCTGGGGGGGTCAGAATGGCCGAGCGGGGATGGGCTCTTGAATTGGATGAACCCATGGGCCGGTTCAAATCCGCCCTTGGGGTCGAATGAACCGGCTGGGGGGTCGAATTACAGAGGGGGAATGGGCTCTTGGGTCGGATGAAACCATGGGCCGGTTCAAATCCGCCCTTGGGGTCAAATGAACCGGCGGGGGGGTCAAATAACCGAGGGGGGATGGGATCCTGGGTTGGATGAACCCATGGGCCGGTTCAAACCCGCCCCTGGGGTCCAATGGACCGGGCGGGGGGTAAAAAAAAACCGAGGGGGGGTGGTCCCAAGGGATGGATGAACCCATGGGCCGGTTCTAATCCGCCCTTGGGGTCAAATGAACCGGCTGGGGGGTAAAAGAAACCGAGGGGGGATGGGCTCTTGAATTGGATGAACCCATGGGCCGGTTCAAATCCGCCCTTGGGGTCGAATGAACCGGGTGGGGGGTCAAATAACCGAGGGGGGATGGGATCCTCCTGGGTTGGATGAACCCATGGGCCGGTTCAAATCCGCCCCTGGGGTCCAATGGACCGGCTGGGGGGTCAAATAACCGAGGGGGGATGGGATCTTGGGTTGGATGAGCCCATGGGCCGGTTCAAATCCGCCCTAGGGGTCCAATGGACCGGGTGGGGGGTAAAAAAACCGAGGGGGGATGGGCCCAAGGGTTGGATGAGCCCATGGGCCGGTTCAAATCCGCCCTTGGGGTCAAATGAACCGGCTGGGGGGGTCAGAATGGCCGAGCGGGGATGGGCTCTTGAATTGGATGAACCCATGGGCCGGTTCAAATCCGCCCTTGGGGTCGAATGAACCGGCTGGGGGGTCGAATTACAGAGGGGGAATGGGCTCTTGGGTCGGATGAAACCATGGGCCGGTTCAAATCCGCCCTTGGGGTCAAATGAACCGGCGGGGGGGTCAAATAACCGAGGGGGGATGGGATCCTGGGTTGGATGAACCCATGGGCCGGTTCAAACCCGCCCCTGGGGTCCAATGGACCGGGCGGGGGGTAAAAAAAAACCGAGGGGGGGTGGTCCCAAGGGATGGATGAACCCATGGGCCGGTTCTAATCCGCCCTTGGGGTCAAATGAACCGGCTGGGGGGTAAAAGAAACCGAGGGGGGATGGGCTCTTGAATTGGATGAACCCATGGGCCGGTTCAAATCCGCCCTTGGGGTCGAATGAACCGGGTGGGGGGTCAAATAACCGAGGGGGGATGGGATCCTCCTGGGTTGGATGAACCCATGGGCCGGTTCAAATCCGCCCCTGGGGTCCAATGGACCGGCTGGGGGGTCAAATAACCGAGGGGGGATGGGATCTTGGGTTGGATGAGCCCATGGGCCGGTTCAGATCCGCCCTAGGTGTCCAATGGACCGGGTGGGGGGTAAAAAAACCGAGGGGGGATGGGCCCAAGGGTTGGATGAGCCCATGGGCCGGTTCAAATCCGCCCTTGGGGTCAAATGAACCGGCTGGGGGGGTCAGAATGGCCGAGCGGGGATGGGCTCTTGAATTGGATGAACCCATGGGCCGGTTCAAATCCGCCCTTGGGGTCGAATGAACCGGCTGGGGGGTCGAATTACAGAGGGGGAATGGGCTCTTGGGTCGGATGAAACCATGGGCCGGTTCAAATCCGCCCTTGGGGTCAAATGAACCGGCGGGGGGGTCAAATAACCGAGGGGGGATGGGATCCTGGGTTGGATGAACCCATGGGCCGGTTCAAACCCGCCCCTGGGGTCCAATGGACCGGGCGGGGGGTAAAAAAAAACCGAGGGGGGGTGGTCCCAAGGGATGGATGAACCCATGGGCCGGTTCTAATCCGCCCTTGGGGTCAAATGAACCGGCTGGGGGGTAAAAGAAACCGAGGGGGGATGGGCTCTTGAATTGGATGAACCCATGGGCCGGTTCAAATCCGCCCTTGGGGTCGAATGAACCGGGTGGGGGGTCAAATAACCGAGGGGGGATGGGATCCTCCTGGGTTGGATGAACCCATGGGCCGGTTCAAATCCGCCCCTGGGGTCCAATGGACCGGCTGGGGGGTCAAATAACCGAGGGGGGATGGGATCTTGGGTTGGATGAGCCCATGGGCCGGTTCAAATCCGCCCTAGGGGTCCAATGGACCGGGTGGGGGGTAAAAAAACCGAGGGGGGATGGGCCCAAGGGTTGGATGAGCCCATGGGCCGGTTCAAATCCGCCCTTGGGGTCAAATGAACCGGCTGGGGGGGTCAGAATGGCCGAGCGGGGATGGGCTCTTGAATTGGATGAACCCATGGGCCGGTTCAAATCCGCCCTTGGGGTCGAATGAACCGGCTGGGGGGTCGAATTACAGAGGGGGAATGGGCTCTTGGGTCGGATGAAACCATGGGCCGGTTCAAATCCGCCCTTGGGGTCAAATGAACCGGCGGGGGGGTCAAATAACCGAGGGGGGATGGGATCCTGGGTTGGATGAACCCATGGGCCGGTTCAAACCCGCCCCTGGGGTCCAATGGACCGGGCGGGGGGTAAAAAAAAACCGAGGGGGGGTGGTCCCAAGGGATGGATGAACCCATGGGCCGGTTCTAATCCGCCCTTGGGGTCAAATGAACCGGCTGGGGGGTAAAAGAAACCGAGGGGGGATGGGCTCTTGAATTGGATGAACCCATGGGCCGGTTCAAATCCGCCCTTGGGGTCGAATGAACCGGGTGGGGGGTCAAATAACCGAGGGGGGATGGGATCCTCCTGGGTTGGATGAACCCATGGGCCGGTTCAAATCCGCCCCTGGGGTCCAATGGACCGGCTGGGGGGTCAAATAACCGAGGGGGGATGGGATCTTGGGTTGGATGAGCCCATGGGCCGGTTCAGATCCGCCCTAGGGGTCCAATGGACCGGGTGGGGGGTAAAAAAACCGAGGGGGGATGGGCCCAAGGGTTGGATGAGCCCATGGGCCGGTTCAAATCCGCCCTTGGGGTCAAATGAACCGGCTGGGGGGGTCAGAATGGCCGAGCGGGGATGGGCTCTTGAATTGGATGAACCCATGGGCCGGTTCAAATCCGCCCTTGGGATCAAATGACCCGGCTGGGGGGTCCCAAGGGTCAATCTTGGCATCCCATGAACGCATAAACAGGTTGCCCCAAACGATGGCAACCCAACGTAATCCATGCCATAGGCCTATTAATACCCCAGCAAAGGGGTATTTTTCCTCTCCCCATCATTCGGCCATGTGTTTTCGGATTGCCCCAAACGACGGTAACCCAACATAATCCAGGTCATAGGCCTAGGAATACCCTAGGGAAGTGGTATTTTTCCTCTCCCCATCATTTGGCCATATGTTTTCGGATTGCCCCAAACGACGGTAACCCAACGTAATCCAGGCCATAGGCCTAGGAATACCCTAGGGAAGTGGTATTTTTCCTCTCCCCATCATTCGGCCATGTGTTTTCGGATTGCCCCAAACGACGGTAACCCAACGTAATCCAGGTCATAGGCCTAGGAATACCCTAGGGAAGTGGCATTTTTCCTCTCCCCATCATTCGGCCATATTTTTTCGGATTGCCCCAAACGACGGTAACCCAACGTAATCCAGGTCATAGGCCTAGGAATACCCTAGGGAAGTGGTATTTTTCCTCTCCCCATCATTCGGCCATGTGTTTTCGGATTGCCCCAAACGACGGTAACCCAACGTAATCCAGGTCATAGGCCTAGGAATACCCTAGGGAAGTGGTATTTTTCCTCTCCCCATCATTCGGCCATGTGTTTTCGGATTGCCCCAAACGACGGTAACCCAACGTAATCCAGGTCATAGGCCTAGGAATACTCTAGGGATGGGGCATTCTACCACTCCCCATCACTTGGGTTTCGGTTCTTGATTGCCCCAAACAATCGTAACCCAACGCAATGCAGGCCATTGGCATAGGAATACCCTGCCTAGGCTTTGACCTTGATGGTTCGATCGATCCGGACCCGAATGGGTTCGATACGAATGGGGCCGGTGAATCCGGATCCGGATGGGTTCGATCCAAATGGGTTCGATCGACTCGGATCCGGATCGATTCCATCCGAATCGGTTCGATCGAACCGGATCCGGATGGGTTCGATCGATCCGGATCCGGATGGGTTCGATAAGGATGGGTTCGATCGACTCGGATCCGGATGGGTTCGATACGAATGGGTTCGATCGACTCGGATCCGGATTGGTTCGATCGACTCGGATCCGGATCGATTCCATCCGAATGGGTTCGATCGAACCGGATCCGGATGGGTTCGATCGATCCGCACCCGGGTGGGTTCGATCCAAATGGGTTCGACCGACTCGGATCCGGATCGATTCCATCCGAATCGGTTCGATCGAACCGGATCCGGATGGGTTCGATCCGGATCCGGATGGGTTCGATAAGGATGGGTTCGATCCGAATGGGTTCGATCGACTCGGATCCGGATGGGTTCGATCCGAATGGGTTCGATCGACTCGGATCCGGATTGGTTCGATCGACTCGGATCCGGATCGATTCCATCCGAATGGGTTCGATCGAACCGGATCCGGATGGGTTCGATCGATCCGGATCCGGATGGGTTCGATCGACTCGGATCCGGATGGGTTCGATCGGCTCGGATCCGGATGGGTTCGATCGATCCGGATCCGGATGGGCTTGGGTCCGAAAGGGTTCATTTGATCCGGATCCGGACGGATTCGATCGATCCGGACCCGGGTGGGTTCGATCCGAATGGGTTCGATCGACTCGGATCCGGATGGGCTCGATAGGGATGGGTTCTATCCGAATGGGTTCGATCGACTCGGATCCGGATGGGTTCGATCGATCCGGATCCGGATGGGTTCAATTGATCCGGATCCGGATGGGTTTGATCCACACGGGTTCGATCGATCCGGATCCGGATCGGCTCGATAAGGATGGGTTCGATCGACTCGGATCCGAATGGGTTCGATCGATCCAGATCCGGATCCGGATGGGTTCCATCCGAATGGGTTCGATCAAACCCATCCGGGGTCCGATCCGGATGGATTCCATCACTTGGGTTCCGGGGACTTGATTGCCCCAAACGACGGTAACCCAACGTAATCCAGGTCATTGGCCTAGGAATACAGGAGGGAAGGGGTGCTCTACCT
>BQMB01002303.1:20000-30000 GCA_027943415.1 Closterium sp. NIES-67 | reverse complement strand
GATTCGGATCCGAATGGGGCTGGATTCGGATGGGTCCGGTCGATCGATTTGGGTCCGGATGGGGTCCGGTCGATCGATTCGGATCCGGATGGGGCCCGGTCGATCGAAATCGGATCCGGATGGGGCTGGATTCGGATGGGTCCGGTCGATCGATTCGGGTCCGAATGGGGCCCGGTCGATCGACCCGGATCCGGATGGGGCTGGATTCGGATGGGTCCGGACGATCGGCCCGGGTCCGGATGGGGTCCGGTCGATCGATTCGGTTCCGGATGGGGCTGGATTCGGATGGGTTCGACCCATCGATCCGGATGGGGTCGATCGATGGATCCGGATGGTTTCGTTGGTTCGATCCGGATGGGTTGGATCGATGGATCCGGATGGGTTCGGTCAGTCGACCCGGATGGGTTCGATGGTCGGATCCGGACGGGTTCGATCGATGGATCCGGATGGGTTCGATCGGGCGAACCCGATGGGCTTGCCCCTTGGGTGCTCGCCTTGCCTTGTACTGGGTTGTGCGGTGCCCTGGGGGAAAAAAAGGCATCCGATCCATCCGGTCATATCCGGATGCTCGTTGGCTCTAGGGTGGTGTGGTGCCTCGAAAGGGCTCGCACCCGCCCTAGAGCCCTTTTTGCCCGGTTGGAAATCGACTACACCGGAAGGGCTTGTGGGCTCTAGGGCGGTGCCGTGCCTCGAAAGGGCTCGCACCCGCCCTAGAGCCCTTTTTGCCCGGTTGGAAATCGACTACACCGGAAGGGCTTGTGGGCTCTAGGGCGGTGTCGTGCCTCGAAAGGGCTCACACCCGCCCTGGAGCCCTTTTTGCCCGGTTGGAAATCGACTACACCGGAAGGGCTTGTGGGCTCTAGGGCGGTGTCGTGCCTCGAAAGGGCTCCCACCCGCCCTGGAGCCCTTTTTGCCCGGTTGGAAATCGACTACACCGGAAGGGCTTGTGGGCTCTAGGGCGGTGTCGTGCCTCGAAAGGGCTCACACCCGCCCTAGAGCCCTTTTTGCCCGGTTGGAAATCGACTGCACCGGAAGGGCTTGTGGGCTCTAGGGCGGTGTCGTGCCTCGAAAGGGCTCACACCCGCCCTAGAGCCCTTTTTGCCCGGTTGGAAATCGACTGCACCGGAAGGGCTTGTGGGCTCTAGGGCGGTGTCGTGCCTCGAAAGGGCTCACACCCGCCCTGGAGCCCTTTTTTTCCCGGTTGGAAATCGACTACACCGGAAGGGCTTGTCGGCTCTAGGGTGTTGTCGTGCCTTGAAAGGGATCACACCCGCCCTGGAGCCCTTTTTGCCCGGTTGGAATTCGATTACACGGGAAGCCTGTGGGCACTAGGGTTGGATGAACCCATGGGCCGGTTCCGATCCGCCCTAGGGGCAAAGAAACCAAGGGGGGATGGGCCCAAGGGTCGGATGAAACCATGGGCCGGTTCAAATCCGCCCTTGGGGTCCAATGGACCGGGTGGGGGGTAAAAAAACCGAGGGGGGATGGGCCCAAGGGTTGGATGAGCCCATGGGCCGGTTCAAATCCGCCCTTGGGGTCAAATGAACCGGCTGGGGGGGTCAGAATGGCCGAGCGGGGATGGGCTCTTGAATTGGATGAACCCATGGGCCGGTTCAAATCCGCCCTTGGGGTCGAATGAACCGGCTGGGGGGTCGAATTACAGAGGGGGAATGGGCTCTTGGGTCGGATGAAACCATGGGCCGGTTCAAATCCGCCCTTGGGGTCAAATGAACCGGCGGGGGGGTCAAATAACCGAGGGGGGATGGGATCCTGGGTTGGATGAACCCATGGGCCGGTTCAAACCCGCCCCTGGGGTCCAATGGACCGGGCGGGGGGTAAAAAAAAACCGAGGGGGGGTGGTCCCAAGGGATGGATGAACCCATGGGCCGGTTCTAATCCGCCCTTGGGGTCAAATGAACCGGCTGGGGGGTAAAAGAAACCGAGGGGGGATGGGCTCTTGAATTGGATGAACCCATGGGCCGGTTCAAATCCGCCCTTGGGGTCGAATGAACCGGGTGGGGGGTCAAATAACCGAGGGGGGATGGGATCCTCCTGGGTTGGATGAACCCATGGGCCGGTTCAAATCCGCCCCTGGGGTCCAATGGACCGGCTGGGGGGTCAAATAACCGAGGGGGGATGGGATCTTGGGTTGGATGAGCCCATGGGCCGGTTCAAATCCGCCCTAGGGGTCCAATGGACCGGGTGGGGGGTAAAAAAACCGAGGGGGGATGGGCCCAAGGGTTGGATGAGCCCATGGGCCGGTTCAAATCCGCCCTTGGGGTCAAATGAACCGGCTGGGGGGGTCAGAATGGCCGAGCGGGGATGGGCTCTTGAATTGGATGAACCCATGGGCCGGTTCAAATCCGCCCTTGGGGTCGAATGAACCGGCTGGGGGGTCGAATTACGGAGGGGGAATGGGCTCTTGGGTCGGATGAAACCATGGGCCGGTTCAAATCCGCCCTTGGGGTCAAATGAACCGGCGGGGGGGTCAAATAACCGAGGGGGGATGGGATCCTGGGTTGGATGAACCCATGGGCCGGTTCAAACCCGCCCCTGGGGTCCAATGGACCGGGCGGGGGGTAAAAAAAAACCGAGGGGGGGTGGTCCCAAGGGATGGATGAACCCATGGGCCGGTTCTAATCCGCCCTTGGGGTCAAATGAACCGGCTGGGGGGTAAAAGAAACCGAGGGGGGATGGGCTCTTGAATTGGATGAACCCATGGGCCGGTTCAAATCCGCCCTTGGGGTCGAATGAACCGGGTGGGGGGTCAAATAACCGAGGGGGGATGGGATCCTCCTGGGTTGGATGAACCCATGGGCCGGTTCAAATCCGCCCCTGGGGTCCAATGGACCGGCTGGGGGGTCAAATAACCGAGGGGGGATGGGATCTTGGGTTGGATGAGCCCATGGGCCGGTTCAAATCCGCCCTAGGGGTCCAATGGACCGGGTGGGGGGTAAAAAAACCGAGGGGGGATGGGCCCAAGGGTTGGATGAGCCCATGGGCCGGTTCAAATCCGCCCTTGGGGTCAAATGAACCGGCTGGGGGGGTCAGAATGGCCGAGCGGGGATGGGCTCTTGAATTGGATGAACCCATGGGCCGGTTCAAATCCGCCCTTGGGGTCGAATGAACCGGCTGGGGGGTCGAATTACAGAGGGGGAATGGGCTCTTGGGTCGGATGAAACCATGGGCCGGTTCAAATCCGCCCTTGGGGTCAAATGAACCGGCGGGGGGGTCAAATAACCGAGGGGGGATGGGATCCTGGGTTGGATGAACCCATGGGCCGGTTCAAACCCGCCCCTGGGGTCCAATGGACCGGGCGGGGGGTAAAAAAAAACCGAGGGGGGGTGGTCCCAAGGGATGGATGAACCCATGGGCCGGTTCTAATCCGCCCTTGGGGTCAAATGAACCGGCTGGGGGGTAAAAGAAACCGAGGGGGGATGGGCTCTTGAATTGGATGAACCCATGGGCCGGTTCAAATCCGCCCTTGGGGTCGAATGAACCGGGTGGGGGGTCAAATAACCGAGGGGGGATGGGATCCTCCTGGGTTGGATGAACCCATGGGCCGGTTCAAATCCGCCCCTGGGGTCCAATGGACCGGCTGGGGGGTCAAATAACCGAGGGGGGATGGGATCTTGGGTTGGATGAGCCCATGGGCCGGTTCAGATCCGCCCTAGGTGTCCAATGGACCGGGTGGGGGGTAAAAAAACCGAGGGGGGATGGGCCCAAGGGTTGGATGAGCCCATGGGCCGGTTCAAATCCGCCCTTGGGGTCAAATGAACCGGCTGGGGGGGTCAGAATGGCCGAGCGGGGATGGGCTCTTGAATTGGATGAACCCATGGGCCGGTTCAAATCCGCCCTTGGGGTCGAATGAACCGGCTGGGGGGTCGAATTACAGAGGGGGAATGGGCTCTTGGGTCGGATGAAACCATGGGCCGGTTCAAATCCGCCCTTGGGGTCAAATGAACCGGCGGGGGGGTCAAATAACCGAGGGGGGATGGGATCCTGGGTTGGATGAACCCATGGGCCGGTTCAAACCCGCCCCTGGGGTCCAATGGACCGGGCGGGGGGTAAAAAAAAACCGAGGGGGGGTGGTCCCAAGGGATGGATGAACCCATGGGCCGGTTCTAATCCGCCCTTGGGGTCAAATGAACCGGCTGGGGGGTAAAAGAAACCGAGGGGGGATGGGCTCTTGAATTGGATGAACCCATGGGCCGGTTCAAATCCGCCCTTGGGGTCGAATGAACCGGGTGGGGGGTCAAATAACCGAGGGGGGATGGGATCCTCCTGGGTTGGATGAACCCATGGGCCGGTTCAAATCCGCCCCTGGGGTCCAATGGACCGGCTGGGGGGTCAAATAACCGAGGGGGGATGGGATCTTGGGTTGGATGAGCCCATGGGCCGGTTCAAATCCGCCCTAGGGGTCCAATGGACCGGGTGGGGGGTAAAAAAACCGAGGGGGGATGGGCCCAAGGGTTGGATGAGCCCATGGGCCGGTTCAAATCCGCCCTTGGGGTCAAATGAACCGGCTGGGGGGGTCAGAATGGCCGAGCGGGGATGGGCTCTTGAATTGGATGAACCCATGGGCCGGTTCAAATCCGCCCTTGGGGTCGAATGAACCGGCTGGGGGGTCGAATTACAGAGGGGGAATGGGCTCTTGGGTCGGATGAAACCATGGGCCGGTTCAAATCCGCCCTTGGGGTCAAATGAACCGGCGGGGGGGTCAAATAACCGAGGGGGGATGGGATCCTGGGTTGGATGAACCCATGGGCCGGTTCAAACCCGCCCCTGGGGTCCAATGGACCGGGCGGGGGGTAAAAAAAAACCGAGGGGGGGTGGTCCCAAGGGATGGATGAACCCATGGGCCGGTTCTAATCCGCCCTTGGGGTCAAATGAACCGGCTGGGGGGTAAAAGAAACCGAGGGGGGATGGGCTCTTGAATTGGATGAACCCATGGGCCGGTTCAAATCCGCCCTTGGGGTCGAATGAACCGGGTGGGGGGTCAAATAACCGAGGGGGGATGGGATCCTCCTGGGTTGGATGAACCCATGGGCCGGTTCAAATCCGCCCCTGGGGTCCAATGGACCGGCTGGGGGGTCAAATAACCGAGGGGGGATGGGATCTTGGGTTGGATGAGCCCATGGGCCGGTTCAGATCCGCCCTAGGGGTCCAATGGACCGGGTGGGGGGTAAAAAAACCGAGGGGGGATGGGCCCAAGGGTTGGATGAGCCCATGGGCCGGTTCAAATCCGCCCTTGGGGTCAAATGAACCGGCTGGGGGGGTCAGAATGGCCGAGCGGGGATGGGCTCTTGAATTGGATGAACCCATGGGCCGGTTCAAATCCGCCCTTGGGATCAAATGACCCGGCTGGGGGGTCCCAAGGGTCAATCTTGGCATCCCATGAACGCATAAACAGGTTGCCCCAAACGATGGCAACCCAACGTAATCCATGCCATAGGCCTATTAATACCCCAGCAAAGGGGTATTTTTCCTCTCCCCATCATTCGGCCATGTGTTTTCGGATTGCCCCAAACGACGGTAACCCAACATAATCCAGGTCATAGGCCTAGGAATACCCTAGGGAAGTGGTATTTTTCCTCTCCCCATCATTTGGCCATATGTTTTCGGATTGCCCCAAACGACGGTAACCCAACGTAATCCAGGCCATAGGCCTAGGAATACCCTAGGGAAGTGGTATTTTTCCTCTCCCCATCATTCGGCCATGTGTTTTCGGATTGCCCCAAACGACGGTAACCCAACGTAATCCAGGTCATAGGCCTAGGAATACCCTAGGGAAGTGGCATTTTTCCTCTCCCCATCATTCGGCCATATTTTTTCGGATTGCCCCAAACGACGGTAACCCAACGTAATCCAGGTCATAGGCCTAGGAATACCCTAGGGAAGTGGTATTTTTCCTCTCCCCATCATTCGGCCATGTGTTTTCGGATTGCCCCAAACGACGGTAACCCAACGTAATCCAGGTCATAGGCCTAGGAATACCCTAGGGAAGTGGTATTTTTCCTCTCCCCATCATTCGGCCATGTGTTTTCGGATTGCCCCAAACGACGGTAACCCAACGTAATCCAGGTCATAGGCCTAGGAATACTCTAGGGATGGGGCATTCTACCACTCCCCATCACTTGGGTTTCGGTTCTTGATTGCCCCAAACAATCGTAACCCAACGCAATGCAGGCCATTGGCATAGGAATACCCTGCCTAGGCTTTGACCTTGATGGTTCGATCGATCCGGACCCGAATGGGTTCGATACGAATGGGGCCGGTGAATCCGGATCCGGATGGGTTCGATCCAAATGGGTTCGATCGACTCGGATCCGGATCGATTCCATCCGAATCGGTTCGATCGAACCGGATCCGGATGGGTTCGATCGATCCGGATCCGGATGGGTTCGATAAGGATGGGTTCGATCGACTCGGATCCGGATGGGTTCGATACGAATGGGTTCGATCGACTCGGATCCGGATTGGTTCGATCGACTCGGATCCGGATCGATTCCATCCGAATGGGTTCGATCGAACCGGATCCGGATGGGTTCGATCGATCCGCACCCGGGTGGGTTCGATCCAAATGGGTTCGACCGACTCGGATCCGGATCGATTCCATCCGAATCGGTTCGATCGAACCGGATCCGGATGGGTTCGATCCGGATCCGGATGGGTTCGATAAGGATGGGTTCGATCCGAATGGGTTCGATCGACTCGGATCCGGATGGGTTCGATCCGAATGGGTTCGATCGACTCGGATCCGGATTGGTTCGATCGACTCGGATCCGGATCGATTCCATCCGAATGGGTTCGATCGAACCGGATCCGGATGGGTTCGATCGATCCGGATCCGGATGGGTTCGATCGACTCGGATCCGGATGGGTTCGATCGGCTCGGATCCGGATGGGTTCGATCGATCCGGATCCGGATGGGCTTGGGTCCGAAAGGGTTCATTTGATCCGGATCCGGACGGATTCGATCGATCCGGACCCGGGTGGGTTCGATCCGAATGGGTTCGATCGACTCGGATCCGGATGGGCTCGATAGGGATGGGTTCTATCCGAATGGGTTCGATCGACTCGGATCCGGATGGGTTCGATCGATCCGGATCCGGATGGGTTCAATTGATCCGGATCCGGATGGGTTTGATCCACACGGGTTCGATCGATCCGGATCCGGATCGGCTCGATAAGGATGGGTTCGATCGACTCGGATCCGAATGGGTTCGATCGATCCAGATCCGGATCCGGATGGGTTCCATCCGAATGGGTTCGATCAAACCCATCCGGGGTCCGATCCGGATGGATTCCATCACTTGGGTTCCGGGGACTTGATTGCCCCAAACGACGGTAACCCAACGTAATCCAGGTCATTGGCCTAGGAATACAGGAGGGAAGGGGTGCTCTACCTCTCCCCAACCCTTGGCACGGGCCATCGGATTGCCCCAAACGACGGTAACCCAACGTAATCCAGGTCATTGGCCTAAGAATACGGGGGGGAAGGGGTGCTCTACCTCTCCCCAACCCTTGGCACAAGCCATCCGATTGCCCCAAACGACGGTAACCCAACGTAATCCAGGTCATTGGCCTAAGAATACGGGGGGGGGGAGGGGTGCTCCACCTCTCCCCAACCCTTGGCACGGGCCATCGGATTGCCCCAAACGACGGTAACCCAACGTAATCCAGGTCATTGGCCTAAGAATACGGGGGGGGGGAGGGGTGCTCCACCTCTCCCCAACCCTTGGCATGGGCCATCCGATTGCCCCAAACGACGGTAACCCAACGTAATCCAGGTCATAGGCCTAGGAATACCCTAGGGAAGTGGCATTTTTCCTCTCCCCATCATTCGGCCATATTTTTTCGGATTGCCCCAAACGACGGTAACCCAACGTAATCCAGGTCATAGGCCTAGGAATACCCTAGGGAAGTGGTATTTTTCCTCTCCCCATCATTCGGCCATGTGTTTTCGGATTGCCCCAAACGACGGTAACCCAACGTAATCCAGGTCATAGGCCTAGGAATACCCTAGGGAAGTGGTATTTTTCCTCTCCCCATCATTCGGCCATGTGTTTTCGGATTGCCCCAAACGACGGTAACCCAACGTAATCCAGGTCATAGGCCTAGGAATACTCTAGGGATGGGGCATTCTACCACTCCCCATCACTTGGGTTTCGGTTCTTGATTGCCCCAAACAATCGTAACCCAACGCAATGCAGGCCATTGGCATAGGAATACCCTGCCTAGGCTTTGACCTTGATGGTTCGATCGATCCGGACCCGAATGGGTTCGATACGAATGGGGCCGGTGAATCCGGATCCGGATGGGTTCGATCCAAATGGGTTCGATCGACTCGGATCCGGATCGATTCCATCCGAATCGGTTCGATCGAACCGGATCCGGATGGGTTCGATCGATCCGGATCCGGATGGGTTCGATAAGGATGGGTTCGATCGACTCGGATCCGGATGGGTTCGATACGAATGGGTTCGATCGACTCGGATCCGGATTGGTTCGATCGACTCGGATCCGGATCGATTCCATCCGAATGGGTTCGATCGAACCGGATCCGGATGGGTTCGATCGATCCGCACCCGGGTGGGTTCGATCCAAATGGGTTCGACCGACTCGGATCCGGATCGATTCCATCCGAATCGGTTCGATCGAACCGGATCCGGATGGGTTCGATCCGGATCCGGATGGGTTCGATAAGGATGGGTTCGATCCGAATGGGTTCGATCGACTCGGATCCGGATGGGTTCGATCCGAATGGGTTCGATCGACTCGGATCCGGATTGGTTCGATCGACTCGGATCCGGATCGATTCCATCCGAATGGGTTCGATCGAACCGGATCCGGATGGGTTCGATCGATCCGGATCCGGATGGGTTCGATCGACTCGGATCCGGATGGGTTCGATCGGCTCGGATCCGGATGGGTTCGATCGATCCGGATCCGGATGGGCTTGGGTCCGAAAGGGTTCATTTGATCCGGATCCGGACGGATTCGATCGATCCGGACCCGGGTGGGTTCGATCCGAATGGGTTCGATCGACTCGGATCCGGATGGGCTCGATAGGGATGGGTTCTATCCGAATGGGTTCGATCGACTCGGATCCGGATGGGTTCGATCGATCCGGATCCGGATGGGTTCAATTGATCCGGATCCGGATGGGTTTGATCCACACGGGTTCGATCGATCCGGATCCGGATCGGCTCGATAAGGATGGGTTCGATCGACTCGGATCCGAATGGGTTCGATCGATCCAGATCCGGATCCGGATGGGTTCCATCCGAATGGGTTCGATCAAACCCATCCGGGGTCCGATCCGGATGGATTCCATCACTTGGGTTCCGGGGACTTGATTGCCCCAAACGACGGTAACCCAACGTAATCCAGGTCATTGGCCTAGGAATACAGGAGGGAAGGGGTGCTCTACCTCTCCCCAACCCTTGGCACGGGCCATCGGATTGCCCCAAACGACGGTAACCCAACGTAATCCAGGTCATTGGCCTAAGAATACGGGGGGGAAGGGGTGCTCTACCTCTCCCCAACCCTTGGCACAAGCCATCCGATTGCCCCAAACGACGGTAACCCAACGTAATCCAGGTCATTGGCCTAAGAATACGGGGGGGGGGAGGGGTGCTCCACCTCTCCCCAACCCTTGGCACGGGCCATCGGATTGCCCCAAACGACGGTAACCCAACGTAATCCAGGTCATTGGCCTAAGAATACGGGGGGGGGGAGGGGTGCTCCACCTCTCCCCAACCCTTGGCATGGGCCATCCGATTGCCCCAAACGACGGTAACCCAACGTAATCCAGGTCATTGGCCTAAGAATACGGGGGGGGGGAGGGGTGCTCCACCTCTCCCCAACCCTTGGCATGGGCCATCCGATTGCCCCAAACGATGGTAACCCAACGTAATCGGGGTCATTGGCCTAAGAATATAGGAGGGGAGGGGTGCTCCACCTCTCCCCAACCCTTGGCTCGGGGCATCCGGTT
>BQMB01002303.1:12500-15000 GCA_027943415.1 Closterium sp. NIES-67 | reverse complement strand
AAGAACGAGTGACGAAACGACCGCCCTCGGGTCCTCCGGGTTGCTCGCAACTCGGGGGGACCGGGCGAACCTCCTCTCGCAGGAGGTCAGGTTGCCGTCCCCTCTCACGCAGCGAGCTTATTAGGGCCGCCACCCGAAAGGCTAGCCGCGATCGGGAGCGAGGCAAGACGCGGACACGGTCGGCCTGGGCGGAGGGGTGGCACCCGAAGCTCTTTCCTTCCAGTTCGTGACGAGCCTCGACACCAGGGAATGCAGCAACCCGGCGGCACCGGGCGTCCATGCGGACAAAAAAAAAAACTCCCCAGCCCTGATGGAAACAGCTCGGGCCTACCAAGCGCAAGCGAGGGAAGCCCGGGGCCTGACCTCGAGTATCCTCTGAACACCTTTCCTTCCGACGCTCCTCCTCCCAATCCAGCGTCCCCCGCCACCGGTGCTCGGTCTCTCTTGGCATCGGCGGTGTGACTGCGGGGTCTTGCTCGCCCGGCCTTCTGAATTCCTCTAGGAAGGCTCGGGAAGGGGCGCCCGCGGTGATGGCAAAGGGACCCTTTTGCTACCCCCAACCGTCCCGCTCGCAGTGCATCAAGGAGCTGCGGGCAGAGGCGGAATACAAACCTCTCCGCAACCGGAACTGGCCGTCCGGTCGCAAAAAACCCTCCCTTGAGCGGGGCGCCCACGGGCCCCGGCACCTAATAAAAACTGGGACCCCACTCCTGACGATGGATATCTTGGAACCTGGCTCGATGAAGAACGCAGCGAAATGCGATACGTAATGCGAATTGCAAAACTCCGTGAATCATCGAAACTTTGAACGCATGTTGCGCCCGAGGCCTCGGCCGAGGGCACGTCTGCTTGAACGCCACACACATCCAGGTGGAACCTCGCATCCGAACCCACCCCTCCGCACGCAGCTAAGTGCGGCAGGGGAAACGGGACGGGAAAGCAATGCGGGGCAGACAAGGGGCGCTCGGGTTGGTGTGGGCTCCGGCCCCCCCCTTTCTCCGAGACAATCGCTCGTACCTGGGAAAACGAGATGGCCGTCGCAACCCGTGCGCTCCGGGGCACAAATGGGGGGCAGTCGGTTGAAATCGCAGGGCCGCATTAGCCCGTCTCCGCTCCTCTCGACCCCAGTGCAGATCCCCGGGCGCCACCCGGGAGGACGCGAGTGGGACGAGCGAGATGAGGCGGGCGGCGACCCCGCTGGGCTCGGCGAACCCAGCCGGCCAACGGACTCCGTCCGGACCTCCCAGCAGGTGGGGGGGCCGGTCACTCGGTCCCTCTTTTCTCTCCCGAGACGGTCGCGAAAAGGTTCGGGAGCCGGGGGCGTGGCAACCCCCGGTCTCCCCCTCCAAAGTAGCGCACAAGAACGGGCGAGAGGCGGACGGGGCTCGTACAAAAATGGTCGGACGGGGAGGAACCGGGCAAACCCCAAACGATGGCTTCAAGTCAGGCGAGACCACCCGCTGAATTTAAGCATATTACTAAGCGGAGGAAAAGAAAACAACCGTGATTCCTTTGGTAGCGGCGAGCGACCAAGGAAAAGCCCAGGCTTGAAATCCGAGGGCCCCCGGCCCTCCGAATTGTAGTCTGAAAAGGAAGCGTTCTCTGTGACGGGCGCCGCCTTAAGTCCACTGGAAAGTGGCGGCAGAGAGGGTGACACCCCCGTCGGGCGACGACCCGTCACTCCACGAGACGCATCCGAAGAGTCGGGTTGCTTGGGAGTGCAGCCCCAACATGGGTGGTAAGCTCCATCCAAGGCTAAATACGGCCAGGTTTCCGATAGCGAACAAGTACCGCGAGGGAAAGATGAAAAGAACTTTGGAAAGAGAGTAAAAAGTGCTTGAAATCGTCAGGAGGATAAGCGCATGAGCCCAAGCAAACCTGCGGGCCCCGTTCGCGCGGGGCCCGGAGGTACGCAGCGCCGGTCGATGCCGCGGGAAAAGGAGCTCGCTCCCACCGCGGCGGAGACCGAGGATGACCCTCACGGGTCGGCGCTGGCGAAACGGGCTGATGCGACCCGTCTTGAAACACGGACCAAGGAGGCCAACGCGGCTGCGAGCCAATGGGTTGGAAACCACAATGGCGACAGTGAAAGCGACCCGTGAGAAGGCGGCCTCGTGCTGCCCGCACCACGGACCGCCCCGGGGGCCTCGGCGCCCGGGGTGCGTTGAGTAGTCGCGTTGGGACCCGAAAGATGGTGAACTATGCCTGAGCAGGGCGAAGCCAGAGGAAACTCTGGTGGAGGCCCGCAGCGCTACTGACGTGCAAATCGTTCGTCAGACTTGGGTATAGGGGCGAAAGACTAATCGAACCATCTGGTAGCTGGTTCCCTCCGAAGTTTCCCTCAGGATAGCTGGTGCTCGATACGTGGTTACGTCTGGTAAAGCGAATGATTGGCGGGCTCGGGGGAGAAGCTCCCTCGACCGACTCTCAAACTTTAAACGGGCGAGGAGGGCCGCCATCTTAATTGTGGCTGGCTTTCAGGGGTGCTGGCTGACCCCAC
>BQMB01002303.1:0-10000 GCA_027943415.1 Closterium sp. NIES-67 | reverse complement strand
CATTCCACCCCCCCCTTGCTCGGCCGCCCGCGAGGATAGGATCGATATAGAAGGGGCGCCTCTTTTTTGGGACCCCCCGATCGTGCATACGGATGATGACTGACGGAATAAGGAATTAAGGAATCAAGGATAAAAGGGGGGAGGCTTTTAAAAAAGTTTGGGGGGTTTTGGCTTCTAGGGTTGGGAGTTAGAGGGTCTCCCGGGTCCGGATGGGGCCCGGTCGATCGATTCGGATCCGGATGGGGTCGGATTCGGATGGGTCCGGTCGATCGATTGGGGTCCGGATGGGGTCCGGTCGATCGAAATCGGATCCGGATGGGGCTGGATTCGGATGGGTCCGGTCGGTCGATTTGGGTCCGAACGGGGCCCGGTCGATCGATCCGGATCCGGATGGGGCTGGATTTGGATGGGTCCGGACGATCGGCCCGGGTCCGGATGGGGTCCGGTCGATCGATTCGGATCCGGATGGGGTCGGATTCGGACGGGCTCGATCGATTGATCCGGATGGGTCCGGTCGATCGATTGGGGTCCGGATGGGGCCCGGTCGATCGATTCGGATCCGGATGGGGCTGGATTCGGATGGGTCCGGGCGATCGGCCCGGATCCGGATGGGGTCCGGTCGATCGATTCGGATCCTGGATGGGTCCGGACGATCGGCCCGGGTCCGGATGGGGTCCGCTCGATCGATTCGGATCCGGATGGGTTCGATCGATCCGATCCGGATGGGTCCGGTCGATCGATTCCGGTCCGGATGGTGCCCGGTCGATCGATTCGGATCCGGATGGGGCTGGATTCGGATGGGTCCGGTCGATCGATTCGGGTCCGAATGGGGCCCGGTCGATCCATCCGGATCCGGATGGGGCTGGATTTGGATGGGTCCGGACGATCGGCCCGGGTCCGGATGGGGTCCGATCGATCGATTCGGATCCGGATGCGGTCGGATTCGGATGGGTTCGATCGATCGACCCGCATGGGTCCGGTCGATCGATTGGGGTCCGGATGGGGCCCGGTCCATCGATTCGGATCCGAATGGGGCTGGATTCGGATGGGTCCGGTCGATCGATTTGGGTCCGGATGGGATCCGGTCGATCGATTCGGAACCGGATGGGGCCCGGTCGATCGAAATCGGATCCGGATGGGGCTGGATTCGGATGGGTCCGGTCGATCGATTCGGGTCCGGATGGGGTCCGGTCGATCGATGGGGGTCCGGATGGGGCCCGGTCGATCGAAATCGGATCCGGATGGGGCTGGATTCGGATGGGTCCGGTCGGTCGATTTGGGTCCGAATGGGGCCCGGTCGATCCATCCGGATCCGGATGGGGCTGGATTTGGATGGGTCCGGACGATCGGCCCGGGTCCGGATGGGGTCCGATCGATCGATTCGGATCCGGATGCGGTCGGATTCGGATGGGTTCGATCGATCGACCCGCATGGGTCCGGTCGATCGATTGGGGTCCGGATGGGGCCCGGTCCATCGATTCGGATCCGAATGGGGCTGGATTCGGATGGGTCCGGTCGATCGATTTGGGTCCGGATGGGGTCCGGTCGATCGATTCGGATCCGGATGGGGCCCGGTCGATCGAAATCGGATCCGGATGGGGCTGGATTCGGATGGGTCCGGTCGATCGATTCGGGTCCGGATGGGGTCCGGTCGATCGATGGGGGTCCGGATGGGGCCCGGTCGATCGAAATCGGATCCGGATGGGGCTGGATTCGGATGGGTCCGGTCGGTCGATTTGGGTCCGAATGGGGCCCGGTCGATCCATCCGGATCCGGATGGGGCTGGATTTGGATGGGTCCGGACGATCGGCCCGGGTCCGGATGGGGTCCGATCGATCGATTCGGATCCGGATGCGGTCGGATTCGGATGGGTTCGATCGATCGACCCGCATGGGTCCGGTCGATCGATTGGGGTCCGGATGGGGCCCGGTCCATCGATTCGGATCCGAATGGGGCTGGATTCGGATGGGTCCGGTCGATCGATTTGGGTCCGGATGGGGTCCGGTCGATCGATTCGGATCCGGATGGGGCCCGGTCGATCGAAATCGGATCCGGATGGGGCTGGATTCGGATGGGTCCGGTCGATCGATTCGGGTCCGAATGGGGCCCGGTCGATCGACCCGGATCCGGATGGGGCTGGATTCGGATGGGTCCGGACGATCGGCCCGGGTCCGGATGGGGTCCGGTCGATCGATTCGGTTCCGGATGGGGCTGGATTCGGATGGGTTCGACCCATCGATCCGGATGGGGTCGATCGATGGATCCGGATGGTTTCGTTGGTTCGATCCGGATGGGTTGGATCGATGGATCCGGATGGGTTCGGTCAGTCGACCCGGATGGGTTCGATGGTCGGATCCGGACGGGTTCGATCGATGGATCCGGATGGGTTCGATCGGGCGAACCCGATGGGCTTGCCCCTTGGGTGCTCGCCTTGCCTTGTACTGGGTTGTGCGGTGCCCTGGGGGAAAAAAAGGCATCCGATCCATCCGGTCATATCCGGATGCTCGTTGGCTCTAGGGTGGTGTGGTGCCTCGAAAGGGCTCGCACCCGCCCTAGAGCCCTTTTTGCCCGGTTGGAAATCGACTACACCGGAAGGGCTTGTGGGCTCTAGGGCGGTGCCGTGCCTCGAAAGGGCTCGCACCCGCCCTAGAGCCCTTTTTGCCCGGTTGGAAATCGACTACACCGGAAGGGCTTGTGGGCTCTAGGGCGGTGTCGTGCCTCGAAAGGGCTCACACCCGCCCTGGAGCCCTTTTTGCCCGGTTGGAAATCGACTACACCGGAAGGGCTTGTGGGCTCTAGGGCGGTGTCGTGCCTCGAAAGGGCTCCCACCCGCCCTGGAGCCCTTTTTGCCCGGTTGGAAATCGACTACACCGGAAGGGCTTGTGGGCTCTAGGGCGGTGTCGTGCCTCGAAAGGGCTCACACCCGCCCTAGAGCCCTTTTTGCCCGGTTGGAAATCGACTGCACCGGAAGGGCTTGTGGGCTCTAGGGCGGTGTCGTGCCTCGAAAGGGCTCACACCCGCCCTAGAGCCCTTTTTGCCCGGTTGGAAATCGACTGCACCGGAAGGGCTTGTGGGCTCTAGGGCGGTGTCGTGCCTCGAAAGGGCTCACACCCGCCCTGGAGCCCTTTTTTTCCCGGTTGGAAATCGACTACACCGGAAGGGCTTGTCGGCTCTAGGGTGTTGTCGTGCCTTGAAAGGGATCACACCCGCCCTGGAGCCCTTTTTGCCCGGTTGGAATTCGATTACACGGGAAGCCTGTGGGCACTAGGGTTGGATGAACCCATGGGCCGGTTCCGATCCGCCCTAGGGGCAAAGAAACCAAGGGGGGATGGGCCCAAGGGTCGGATGAAACCATGGGCCGGTTCAAATCCGCCCTTGGGGTCCAATGGACCGGGTGGGGGGTAAAAAAACCGAGGGGGGATGGGCCCAAGGGTTGGATGAGCCCATGGGCCGGTTCAAATCCGCCCTTGGGGTCAAATGAACCGGCTGGGGGGGTCAGAATGGCCGAGCGGGGATGGGCTCTTGAATTGGATGAACCCATGGGCCGGTTCAAATCCGCCCTTGGGGTCGAATGAACCGGCTGGGGGGTCGAATTACAGAGGGGGAATGGGCTCTTGGGTCGGATGAAACCATGGGCCGGTTCAAATCCGCCCTTGGGGTCAAATGAACCGGCGGGGGGGTCAAATAACCGAGGGGGGATGGGATCCTGGGTTGGATGAACCCATGGGCCGGTTCAAACCCGCCCCTGGGGTCCAATGGACCGGGCGGGGGGTAAAAAAAAACCGAGGGGGGGTGGTCCCAAGGGATGGATGAACCCATGGGCCGGTTCTAATCCGCCCTTGGGGTCAAATGAACCGGCTGGGGGGTAAAAGAAACCGAGGGGGGATGGGCTCTTGAATTGGATGAACCCATGGGCCGGTTCAAATCCGCCCTTGGGGTCGAATGAACCGGGTGGGGGGTCAAATAACCGAGGGGGGATGGGATCCTCCTGGGTTGGATGAACCCATGGGCCGGTTCAAATCCGCCCCTGGGGTCCAATGGACCGGCTGGGGGGTCAAATAACCGAGGGGGGATGGGATCTTGGGTTGGATGAGCCCATGGGCCGGTTCAAATCCGCCTAGGGGTCCAATGGACCGGGTGGGGGGTAAAAAACCGAGGGGGGATGGGCCCAAGGGTTGGATGAGCCCATGGGCCGGTTCAAATCCGCCCTTGGGGTCAAATGAACCGGCTGGGGGGGTCAGAATGGCCGAGCGGGGATGGGCTCTTGAATTGGATGAACCCATGGGCCGGTTCAAATCCGCCTTGGGGTCGAATGAACCGGCTGGGGGTCGAATTACGGAGGGGGAATGGGCTCTTGGGTCGGATGAAACCATGGGCCGGTTCAAATCCGCCCTTGGGGTCAAATGAACCGGCGGGGGGGTCAAATAACCGAGGGGGGATGGGATCCTGGGTTGGATGAACCCATGGGCCGGTTCAAACCCGCCCCTGGGGTCCAATGGACCGGGCGGGGGGTAAAAAAAAACCGAGGGGGGTGGTCCCAAGGGATGGATGAACCCATGGGCCGGTTCTAATCCGCCCTTGGGGTCAAATGAACCGGCTGGGGGGTAAAAGAAACCGAGGGGGGATGGCTCTTGAATTGGATGAACCCATGGGCCGTTCAAATCCGCCCTTGGGGTCGAATGAACCGGGTGGGGGGTCAAATAACCGAGGGGGGATGGGATCCTCCTGGGTTGGATGAACCCATGGGCCGGTTCAAATCCGCCCCTGGGGTCCAATGGACCGGCTGGGGGGTCAAATAACCGAGGGGGGATGGGATCTTGGGTTGGATGAGCCCATGGGCCGGTTCAAATCCGCCCTAGGGGTCCAATGGACCGGGTGGGGGGTAAAAAAACCGGAGGGGGGATGGGCCCAAGGTTGGATGAGCCCATGGGCCGGTTCAAATCCGCCCTTGGGGTCAAATGAACCGGCTGGGGGGTCAGATGGCCGAGCGGGGATGGGCTCTTGAATTGGATAACCCATGGGCCGGTTCAAATCCGCCCTTGGGGTCGAATGAACCGCTGGGGGTCGATTACGGAGGGGGATGGCTTGGGTCGGATGAAACCATGGGCCGGTTCAAATCCGCCCTTGGGGTCAAATGAACCGGCGGGGGGGTCAATAACCGAGGGGGATGGGATCCTGGGTTGGATAACCCATGGCCGGTTCAAACCCGCCCCTGGGTCCAATGGACCGGGCGGGGGTAAAAAAAACCGAGGGGGTGGTCCCAAGGATGGATGAACCCATGGGCCGGTTCAAATCCGCCCTTGGGGTCAAATGAACCGGCTGGGGGGTAAAAGAAACCGAGGGGGATGGGCTCTTGAATTGGATGAACCCATGGGCCGGTTCAAATCCGCCCTTGGGTCGAATGAACCGGGTGGGGGGTCAAATAACCGAGGGGGGATGGGATCCTCCTGGGTTGGATGAAACCCATGGGCCGGTTCAAATCCGCCCCTGGGGTCCAATGGACCGGCTGGGGGTCAAATAACCGAGGGGGGATGGGATCTTGGGTTGGATGAGCCCATGGGCCGGTTCAAATCCGCCCTAGGGTCCAATGGACCGGTGGGGGGTAAAAAACCGAGGGGGATGGGCCAAGGTTGGATGAGCCCATGGGCCGGTTCAAATCCGCCCTTGGGGTCAAATGAACCGGCTGGGGGGTCGAATACGAGCGGGGAATGGGCTCTTGTTGGATGAACCATGGGCCGGTTCAAATCCGCCCTTGGGGTCAAATGAACCGGCTGGGGGGTCAAAAACGAGGGGGAATGGGCTCTGGGTGGATGAAACCATGGGCCGGTTCAAATCCGCCCTGGGGTCAATGACCGGCGGGGGGTCAAAAAAACCGAGGGGGGATGGGTCCTGGGTGGATGAACCCATGGGCCGGTTCAAACCCGCCCTTGGGGTCCAAATGACCGGCGGGGGGTAAAAAAAACCGAGGGGGGTGGTCCCAAGGGATGGATGAACCCATGGGCCGGTTCAAATCCGCCCTTGGGGTCAAATGAACCGGTGGGGGGTAAAAAAAACCGAGGGGGGATGGGATCTTGAATTGGATGAACCCATGGGCCGGTTCAAATCCGCCCTGGGGTCAATGAACCGGTGGGGGGTCAAATAACCGAGGGGGGATGGGATCTCCTGGGTTGGATGACCCATGGGCCGGTTCAAATCCGCCCTGGGGTCCAATGGACCGGCTGGGGGGTCAAAAACCGAGGGGGGATGGGTCTTGGGTTGGATGAGCCCATGGGCCGGTTCAAATCCGCCCTTGGGGTCCAATGACCGGTGGGGGGTCAAAAACCGAGGGGGATGGGCCAAGGGTTGGATGAGCCCATGGGCCGGTTCAAATCCGCCCTTGGGGTCAAATGAACCGGCTGGGGGGTCGAATAGAGGGGAATGGGCTCTTGATTGGATGAACCATGGGCCGGTTCAAATCCGCCCTTGGGGTCGAATGAACCGGCGGGGGGTCGAATTAACGAGGGGGATGGGCTCTTGGGTTGGATGAAACCATGGGCCGGTTCAAATCCGCCCTGGGGTCAATGAACCGGCGGGGGGTCAAATAACCGAGGGGGGTGGGTCCCTGGGTTGGATGAACCCATGGGCCGGTTCAAACCCGCCCTGGGGTCAATGGACCGGGGGGGGTAAAAAAACCGAGGGGGGGTGGCCAAGGGATGGATGAACCCATGGGCCGGTTCAAATCCGCCCTTGGGGTCAAATGAACCGGTGGGGGGTAAAAAAACCGAGGGGGGATGGGCTCTGTTGGATGAACCCATGGGCCGGTTCAAATCCGCCCTGGGGTCGAATGACCGGGTGGGGGGTCAAATAACCGAGGGGGGATGGGATCTTGGGTTGGATGAACCCATGGGCCGGTTCAAATCCGCCCTGGGGTCCAATGGACCGGCTGGGGGGTCAAAAACCGAGGGGGGATGGGATCTTGGGTTGGATGAGCCCATGGGCCGGTTCAAATCCGCCCTTGGGGTCAAATGACCGGTGGGGGGTCAAACCGAGGGGGATGGGCCAAGGGTTGGATGACCCATGGGCCGGTTCAAATCCGCCCTTGGGGTCAAATGAACCGGCTGGGGGGTCGAATTACGAGGGGGATGGGCTCTTGAATTGGATGAAACCATGGGCCGGTTCAAATCCGCCCTTGGGGTCAAATGAACCGGCGGGGGGTCGAATAACGAGGGGGAATGGGCTCTGGGTCGGATGAACCATGGGCCGGTTCAAACCCGCCCTGGGGTCCAATGACCGGCGGGGGGTCAAAAAACCGAGGGGGGTGGTCCTGGGATGGATGAACCCATGGGCCGGTTCAAATCCGCCCTGGGGTCCAATGACCGGCGGGGGGTAAAAAAACCGAGGGGGGTGGCCAAGGGATGGATGAACCCATGGGCCGGTTCAAATCCGCCCTTGGGGTCAAATGAACCGGCTGGGGGGTAAAAAAACCGAGGGGGGATGGGCTCTTGTTGGATGAACCCATGGGCCGGTTCAAATCCGCCCTGGGGTCAATGACCGGTGGGGGGTCAAATAACCGAGGGGGGATGGGATCTTGGGTTGGATGACCCATGGGCCGGTTCAAATCCGCCCTGGGGTCCAATGGACCGGCTGGGGGGTAAAAATAACCGAGGGGGGATGGGAGGGTTGGATGAGCCCATGGGCCGGTTCAAATCCGCCCTGGGGTCCAATGACCGGTGGGGGGTAAAAAAACCGAGGGGGATGGGCCAATTGGATGACCCATGGGCCGGTTCAAATCCGCCCTTGGGGTCGAATGAACCGGCTGGGGGGTCGAATAGCCGAGGGGGATGGGCTCTTGTGGATGAAACCATGGGCCGGTTCAAATCCGCCCTTGGGGTCGAATGAACCGGCTGGGGGGTCAAATACGAGGGGGATGGGATCTGGGTGGATGAACCATGGGCCGGTTCAAACCCGCCCTGGGGTCAATGAACCGGCGGGGGGTCAAAAAACCGAGGGGGGTGGTCCTGGGATGGATGAACCCATGGGCCGGTTCAAATCCGCCCTGGGGTCAATGAACCGGCGGGGGGTAAAAAAACCGAGGGGGGTGGTCCCAAGGGATGGATGAACCCATGGGCCGGTTCAAATCCGCCCTTGGGGTCAAATGAACCGGTGGGGGGTAAAAAAACCGAGGGGGGATGGGCTCTTGTTGGATGAACCCATGGGCCGGTTCAAATCCCCCTGGGGTCAATGGACCGGTGGGGGGTCAAATAACCGAGGGGGGATGGGATCTTGGGTTGGATGAACCCATGGGCCGGTTCAAATCCGCCCTGGGGTCCAATGGACCGGCTGGGGGGTAAAAAAACCGAGGGGGGATGGGATCTTGGGTTGGATGAGCCCATGGGCCGGTTCAAATCCGCCCTTGGGGTCAATGACCGGTGGGGGGTCAAACCGAGGGGGATGGGCCAATTGGATGAACCCATGGGCCGGTTCAAATCCGCCCTTGGGGTCGAATGAACCGGCTGGGGGGTCGAATTGGCCGAGGGGATGGGCTCTTTGAATTGGATGAACCATGGGCCGGTTCAAATCCGCCCTTGGGGTCAAATGAACCGGCGGGGGGTCGAATACGAGGGGGAATGGGCTCTGGGTGGATGAAACCATGGGCCGGTTCAAATCCGCCCTGGGGTCCAAATGACCGGCGGGGGGTCAAAAACCGAGGGGGGTGGTCCTGGGATGGATGAACCCATGGGCCGGTTCAAATCCGCCCTTGGGGTCAAATGACCGGCGGGGGGTAAAAAAAACCGAGGGGGGTGGCCTTTGATGGATGAACCCATGGGCCGGTTCAAATCCGCCCTTGGGGTCAAATGAACCGGTGGGGGGTAAAAAAACCGAGGGGGGATGGGCTCTGTTGGATGAACCCATGGGCCGGTTCAAATCCGCCCTGGGGTCCAATGACCGGGTGGGGGGTCAAATAACCGAGGGGGGATGGGATCTTGGGTTGGATGACCCATGGGCCGGTTCAAATCCGCCCTGGGGTCCAATGGACCGGTGGGGGGTCAAAAACCGAGGGGGGATGGGATCTTGGGTTGGATGAGCCCATGGGCCGGTTCAAATCCGCCCTTGGGGTCAAATGAACCGGTGGGGGGGTAAAAAACGAGGGGGATGGGCCTTGATGGAGCCCATGGGCCGGTTCAAATCCGCCCTTGGGGTCGAATGAACCGGCTGGGGGGTCAGAATGGGAATGGGCTCTTGAATTGGATGAAACCATGGGCCGGTTCAAATCCGCCCTTGGGGTCAAATGAACCGGCGGGGGGGTCAAATAACGAGGGGGATGGGCCTGGGTTGGATGAACCATGGGCCGGTTCAAATCCCCCTGGGGTCCAATGACCGGCGGGGGGTAAAAAAACCGAGGGGGGTGGTCCCTGGGATGGATGAACCCATGGGCCGGTTCAAATCCGCCCTTGGGGTCAAATGAACCGGCGGGGGGTAAAAAAACCGAGGGGGGTGGGCCTTGATTGGATGAACCCATGGGCCGGTTCAAATCCGCCCTTGGGGTCGAATGAACCGGTGGGGGGTCAAAAACCGAGGGGGGATGGGCTCCTTGGGTTGGATGAACCCATGGGCCGGTTCAAATCCGCCCCTGGGGTCCAATGGACCGGGGGGTCAAATAACCGAGGGGGGATGGGATCTTGGGTTGGATGACCCATGGGCCGGTTCAAATCCGCCCTGGGGTCCAATGGACCGGTGGGGGGTAAAAAACCGAGGGGGGATGGGAGGGTTGGATGAGCCCATGGGCCGGTTCAAATCCGCCCTTGGGGTCCAAATGAACCGGCTGGGGGGGTAAAAAGCCGAGGGATGGGCCAATTGGATGAACCCATGGGCCGGTTCAAATCCGCCCTTGGGGTCAAATGAACCGGCTGGGGGGTCGAAATACGAGGGGGAATGGGCTCTTGAATTGGATGAACCCATGGGCCGGTTCAAATCCGCCCTTGGGGTCGAATGAACCGGCTGGGGGGTCGAATTACAGAGG
>BQMB01002302.1:0-76049 GCA_027943415.1 Closterium sp. NIES-67 | reverse complement strand
TCTAGCTGCCGCACTGGCCAGCGCCCGCACCACCAGGGTCTTGCCCGTCCCGGGGGGGCCGCAGAGCAGCACGCCCTTGGGCGGGGATATGCTGTAGCGTGCAAAGAACTCGGGGTAGAGCAGCGGGAAGAATACCATCTCCTTGAGCGCGCCGATGTACCGAGACAACCCGCCCACTTGATCGAATGTGACCAAGGGGTCCACGCGCAGGGGCTGTATGTCCGCCCCCATTTTGGACCACGAGGTTGACGACTTCCCCATCACCGCACCCACCCCTGCTGCCACCGCACCACCGGCCCCTCCCCCTGCTCCTCCTCCTCCTCCTCCTCCTCCTCCTCCTCCCCCTCCTCCCCCCCCTCCTCCTGCCCCTCCACCTGCTGCTGCAGTTCCTCCACCTCCTCTGCCTGTCCCCCCTCCCCCCCCTCCCCCTCCTCCCCCTCCTCCTGCACCTCCTGGCGTGGCAGCAAAGCCAAGCCCTCCGGCCGTCACACCAACCGGACTACCTGCCACTTCCTCTCCTCCCCGCCCCCGCCCCTCTCCCCCCACCCCTGTCCCATGCTGCCAGGCCCAGCCACTGGCAGCCGCTGCGACAGGGGCTCCCCACGCGGCAGGGCCAAGGGCCTCCACGCCGTGGGCCAGAATGGAGTGCTCCAGAGGGCCTGCCCCCCCCCAGTGCGCCCCCAGGCTGCGCATCTCAGTGTCATCTATCACCAAAGAGTCGTCCGACACGTCGCCGTTGCGCAGGGAGCGCCGCGAAGATGACCCCCCCCCCCTCCTCCTCCTCCTCCTCCTCCGCCTGCTCCCGATCCGCCTCCTGCTCCCCCCCGGGTGTACTGGTGGTGGTGCTGGCTGTGGGAGTGGTGGTGGGCCTGCTGCTGCTGCCGCTGCTGCTGCTGCCTGGCAGCAGCAGCTAGTGAGACTCTGAGGGAATGACGCTGCCCCTCGTGTGCCTTCCCACCACTAGCGCCACCACCACCCGCCCCTCCGGTACCTCCTGCTCCCGCTCCTCCTGCTCCTGCTCCTACACTGCCCCCTGTTCGTTGCCTGCTTGCTTCTGCAGTGAATCGGCGCAGGGCCCCTCGAGTGCGCAGAGGAAGCTGAGCTCCAGAGGACGCAAGGGCACCACCACGCCTCTGCTGCTGCTGCTGCTGCTGCTGTTGTGGCCGCGTCGGTGGTTCTCTGCTTCGCAGGGCGTACCGGCCTCTTCCCTCCTCCTCCTTCTCCTCCTCTTCTTCTTCCATCTCCTCGTCCTCCTCGTCTTCCTCCTCCTCCTCCTCCTCCTCCTCCTCCTCTTCCTCCTCTTCTTCCTCCCCCTCTCTATGCCCATCCCCTTCGTCTGCTCTTGCCGCCCTAGATCGAGTCCTCGGGTACCGATCCTCCTCACCTTCCTCCTCCTCCTCTTCTTCTTCCTCTTCCTCTTCTTCCTCCTCCTCCTCCTCGTCTTCCTCCTCCTGACCATCCTCCTCCACACCCTCGTCTGCTCCACCCCCCTTCGCATCCGCTTCCCCACCATCCACCCCCTTCTCTCCACCCGCTTTCACCCCATCCACCCCCTCCTGACCCTTTCCATTTCCTTTACCACTTGCAGCTCCTCCTTTTGCAACCCCATGTGCCTCCTCCTCCTCCTTTCCGACCTCCTCCTCCTCTTCCTCCTCCCCCTCCCCCTCCTCCTCTTCCTTTTCCTCCACTTCTTCCTCCTCCTCCGGCCCCCCACCTTCCTCCTCATCCTTCGCCTCCCTCCTCCCTCGTTTCCTGCTTGACCTTCGCCCCCTAGCCTCACCCACCTCCTCCTCCTCACTATCATGCAACTCCACAACCTCCACCTTTTCCCCCCCCACCCCCCCCTCTTGCACATTCTCCCCAAGAACCAACTTTCCTCCCCGCCCCTCCCCTCCCTCTCCTCTCTCCCCAACTTCCCCTTCCGCTCCAGCCTCCCCTTTTTCCTTCGCCTCAGCCCCATCTGCAGCTGCACCCCACCTGTTCGATCTCCTCAACTCATAGGGCGATCGCAGCAACTCGTGCGGCTCTGCTTTAGCGTTTCCTCTGGTCCCATCAGCCCCCCGCAAGCTTCCGTTCGCACCCACCGCACAACCACTATCCTTCTCCCTTTTCCTGCCCTCCTGCGCCCCAACGTCTTGCCCCAATCGACTCTCCGACCCCCTCACCTCCCTCTCTCCTCTCTCCCTACTCCTCCCACTCTGCCCCCTATCCTTCTCGTCTCTCAACTGCCACCTCAACCCTCGCCCTTCTCCCCCCTGCACCCGTTGACCCTCCCGCTCCTTCAACAGCCCAGAGGAAACCCGGCTTCTCTTCTCCCTTCCTTCCTGCCGCCCTCCCTCCTCCTGCCCATCCGAACGACCCAGCGCCCTTCCCGATACTCCCTCCAGCGGCCGCCGCCGCGCCCCATGAGCAGCCCCCCTTCCCCTGCCCTCACCCTCACCCTCACCCTCCTCCTGCTCGTCCTCTCCATCCGTTTCGCCACCGTCCTCCTCCGCCCATACCTCACTCCGCCTTCGCCCGTAAACCCTCTGGCTCCTCCTCTCCCCTGCCTTCTCAATCCCTCTCCTCTCCCCCGCCCCTGCATCTTCCTCCTCTTCTTCCTCCTCCTCCTCGTCCTCGTCGTCGTCCTCCTCCTCCTCCTCCTCGTCTTCCCCCCCGTCCTCCTCCGCCTCATGCCCCTCGTCTTCATCATGGTCCACATGCACTGTATCTACCTCCTGCCCTCTCCCCTGGGCCATCTTCACACCATTCCGTCGCCGCCGCGTGTAAGCTCTCGCAGAAAAGAACGCGCGATCATCGTCCTCCTCCTCTTCCTCCTCCTCCTCGTCTTCCTCCTCCTCCTCCTGCTCTTCCTCTTCCTCTTCCCCTTCCCCGCCCATTTCTCTAACATCCCCTTCATCATGGCCCTCACTCCCATGATCATCCCCTTCCTCCTCCTCCTCCTCCTCCTCCTCCTCCTCCTCCTCTTCATCCTCCTCCTCCTCATCTTCCTCATCATCCTCCTGCCGACGCATCCTTCTTCTACGCCTCTTTACTCTCTCCCTCCTCCGCCTCTCCACCTCCCTACCATCCAGCACCGTCATACCCATTGCCTCATACCGCTCTCTCATCGTCCCCCCTCCACTTTTCCTCCTCGGCCGTAAACCCTCCCGCCTTGGAGGCTCGCGGCCAAAACCCTCCCCTCTCCCCACCGTCCCACCCGCTTCCCCTTGCTCTGCCTGCCCGCCGCTGCTGCCCCGCGCCCTGCCCCCGTCGCTCTGGCTGCCGTACTTCGTAGAGTAGCCAGTTCGCCTCTGGGAGAACCGAGCCTCCTCTTGCCTGCGCCGTTCCCGCTCTCCTCCTTGCAGGTGCCTGTCTCTCCTGCCTTTCCCCTCGCTCACCAACTCCTGCATCCTGCCGCTGTTGCTGCGAGGAGCAGCGGCGGAGGAGCGCCCCCAGTCAGTGTGCGTGCGACGGGCCATAAAGGAGCGAGAATTGGAGGTGTGGGATGGCTTCTGCACGGAGGGAGGGACGGGAAGGGCCACGAGACAAGGGGGAGGGCGGGGTGGGGGGTGGGGGGTGGGTGGGGGGGTGAGCGGGAGAGATTGATGAGAGGAGGTGGGGGATGGCGTTTAACATAACACGTTAGGTGTGAAACAAGCGCGCCGCCGGTTTGCCAGACAACAACCGCGACCAAGGAAGAGGGAAAACGTGGGCGGCCACAGCTCAAGGATACCACGGATCGAATCCACGGATCGGATGGAGACCAGCGATCGGGTGGAAACCACGGATCAACATGACCACAGTTGAACTTCCACAGACGGCAGGTGAGGCCGTGGATAGCTGGCATGGCGGCGGGTCTTTGGGTCGGACTGCACCTGCTTCACTTTCTTGACCGAGGGAGGCCGGTACGGGTCGAAGTCGACGTACTCGAAGTCGCTGTTCTCTGGCGGCCGCCGCTTACGGCCAGATCGCCGCAACTCGTACGTCTTGGGGTTGCCCGAGTCGGGGCTCTGAGGGGGTGGGCGAATAGGGGAAGACACGGAACACGGACTCGCATCACCACAGGCACGTGCTCACGTGCTAAGGTGCTAATTTGCTCACGTGCTAACTTGCTCACATGCTAAGGTGCTAACGTGCTAACCCGCTAAGGTGCTAACATGCTAACCTGCTGAGATGCTAACGTGCTAACCTGCTCGCGTGCTAACGTGCTTAAACGGATGCTCTACTGCCTTGCTAGCCGCGGGATCCTTCAAGCGCGCCTTCTGAATATCTCCAACCTGCAATGAACGCCCCGAAGGAATTGTCCTAAGCCGAGACAAGCTGCCGCGAGAAGCACTAGTGGAAACGCGCACGGTAACGGAACGAACAACAGATCCTAGCGCAAAATCCAGCTCATCAAGTTACGCCTCCAGTAACGAGGATCTGTACTCGCTGGTCGCGCTGTCGTGAGGCCTAACCCGTGCCAGTGATGATCCAGATCCAGCGCACTAAAACGAATCCTCCACAACCGCGAACATCCGAAACCGCTTTGCGCAGACTGCCAGCCGTAGTCCTTAGTTAATCTACAGATCACATGAACCGGATCGCTAAACAAGCAACCGGTCGTCACGCGGCTCGCTGGTACCGACCATAAGCAAGTACTACTGCTATTGCTGTTCACATACCACGCTAATGGTCCTCCGACGGCCCCTATAGTCCTCACACAATTAGTCCCGACCGGACAAACCCCGATATTCCCGTGCTACCCACCGAAGCGGCTGCAGATTCGCGGCGTCTCGGCAGTGCCCCGAGAGGCAGATTCGCATCGAGGGATGACGATTTACTATTATTGATCGACGGCTTCGACGTGAAGCGTGTCCCTGACACTACTGCAACGCCACCACTGCCTCTGCTGTGCTCGTTCTGCTGCTGCTGCTGCTGCTGCTCTTGCTGCTGCTGGGGCTGCCTCTGTTCCCTCTGCCCCAGCGCCACGTCAGCGTCCCACCGGACGCTTTTGTGAATGTCTTCCATGCGTACTGACGTGGCTAATACTCGTCTCCTGTCGACGGCCCGGCCTGCTGCTTGCTTCTGCTCAAGTTATGCTCTGAGTGCAGTGCAGACCTAGCATTTCAAACTCGTTCGCCCGAGGGAGGCTCAATCAAGTCGTTGCGACAATCCCAAGGGCGCTCTCCGCCTTCCGATAAAAGTTGCGGTGGATCTGGGTGGGATGGGATGGGACCAATTGGAGATGTCCGCGCTACCGCTTGAGCAGGGTTGGGGGTGGGGGATGATGTGATGATGTGAAGGGATGAATGTGCCATGGCCCATGAGATGAGCACCAGCAGGCAGCAGCAGCAGCATCATCACCATGGGTGAAGGAAGTGCGAACCAGCGCAGCGGGACAGCATCAGGGGCGTTGCACGTGGCATTCTTGCGCTAACCAGAGGCAGTATGCCAGCAGCAGTGCCTGGCTTCGCGAGCTCCCGTGTCACACGAGTTCCCTAGGGCCGAATTATACCGCGTGTCAGACGGTTGGTACAGGGTTTGAGAGCTGACCCGCGGGACAGGTCGATGTAACGGCAACTGCGCGACTGTTGACGCCAGGACCTCCGAAAGTGTCGCCAAGTAGCATTAGCGAGGTCAGGCGAGCTTTGCTAACCATTCGCGCGTCGCAAATCTAGGTCGTGGGGCATTCCAATTGGTTCGGTTCGTTTCGTGGATTTTGTTCTGTCAACATATGCGACACTGAACCTGACTGGTTGACGCGACTTTTACTGGTTTGAGAGATCGGGAAATATTGCCGCCAGTGTCAAGCTTCCCTGACACCCGGGCAGTTTGTGCTCCCCGTATCAGGTAGGGCTGTACCACATGCTTGACACGCGGCCTAACTTTGCCCTTGTACGCCCTATACCATACTTCAACGTTATATAGAACTTACTAAAACAGCACAAAACATCCTCAACCTCACGAAACGAACTGCATAAGAATCATTGAGGCGAACCCTCTATTAAAGTGAACCACGTGTTTTTGGTGGCCAGCATCTAGAGTTGGTGGAACCACGAGTAAAAAATCACCAGAAGACTTTACACCTTGTAGATTTGGCCACCCTAAACACGTGGTTCACTTCAATATGGTATTTTAATCTAATTATAGGAGTTACAGGAACCGATACAAGCTGCTTTCAATTACGCTCTTAAAACCACATGCTAAAAAAGCACACCTTGGGCGCTCTTGAAAACTGTGTTTTTTTGTGATCAGAATAAAAGACCCAGACTGGAGCACTCCACATGAAAAGTAACGAAAAAACATGTCTTGCGACATTTTGAAACGTAGCGAGAGGGCCACGACGCACCGAGCACCCCCACGACTTCGGTGGAATATGGTGCGACAAGAACTGAGGTCGCACAACTCAACCAAAATTCTTTCTGTGCGACCACAACCTCGAACCCATCATTCAAGAGCTCCATGGGTGTGCTTCACGTTTCAAAGGAGGAGATAATCCCGTAGTCACACAAGCTTAGGAACCCATAGCTGCCACAGCACAGGTCAGATCAAAAAAACTGCCCCGCGCATCGACGACCAACTCATACCACTACGGGGAGACGGATTTATTCTCCGGATAGGCGACCTCCATATGTGTCATACCGCAACACACAAAGGGACAAGCTAAAACCAGAGTAAACGAGCTAAGGAAGCAGTAGTTTGCGACACGAATCTAGGGTAAGACCTGCCATTAGGCCCCGTGACGAAACGCATGTATATAGCCGGCGTTAAAGCGGCACGGGGGGCCGCGGATAGCGACGAGATCGGGGGACGCATAGGAAGGAGAGGGGGAAACAGATGGCGAAATGAGGGGGGCCGGATGGCGAGGAGAGGGGGAACGGACGGCGATGATAGGGAGAACGGACGGTGAGGATGGGGGGGAAGGACAGGGGTGAGGGGTAGCGGATGGCGTGGAGAGGGGGAACGGACGGCGAGGCTAAGGGGAACGGACAGGGGTGAGGGGGAGGCGACGCGAGGGGGAACGGATGGCGAGGTGAGGGAGAAGGGATGGCGAGGATAGGGGGAACGGATGGCGCGAAGAGGGAGAAAGGACGGCGAGGATAGAGGGAACTGACAGGGGTGAGGGGGAGCGGATGGTGCGAAGAGGGGGGACGGATGGCGAGGGGAGGGGGAAAGGATGGCGAGTTGAGGGGGAACGGATTGCGAGGTGAGAGGGAACGGAGGGCGAGGCTTGGGGGAATGGAGGGCGAGGCTAGGGGGAACGGGGACGAGCAGAGAATGAACGGATGACAGGGTGAGGGAGGGACGGAGCCGCGTGAGGATGGGGGTGTGGCGAGGGTGAACGGTGTGGGAGAGGGTGAACGGTGTGGGAGAGGGTGAACGGTGTGGGCGAGGGTGAACGGTGTGGGAGAGGGTGAACGGTGTGGGCGAGAGCGAGGAGAGCGGGAGGACTGTGCATAGAGAGAGGGGGAGAGAGGAAGAAGAGAGGGGTAACCGAGGGCGCGGAGAGAGGGAGGAGAGTGCATAGAGAGAGGGGGAGAGAGGAAGAGAAGTGGGGTAACAGAGGGCGGGGAGAGATGGGGGAGAGGGTGAGCGAGGGCTGATGAGAGGGCGGGCAGATTCCTGAATCTGCTCCCCAAGTCAGATTCCTAACTCAGATTCTCAAGTCAGATCCCCAAGTTAGATCCCCAGGTCAGATTCCCATGTCAGAGTCCCATGTCAAATTCCCGAGTCTCATTCCCGAGTCAGATTCCCATGTCTGCCGCCCGTCCCTCCCCTCTCGCGTGTCCCTCCCCACTCGCCCGTCCCTCCCCTGCTGCCCATCCTTCCCCTCTCGCCCGTCCCTGTGTGTGCGCCCGTCCCTCCCTTCTATCTATCCCCTCCTGACAGCCGTCGTGTCTCTGGATTCCGTCCCCGTCTCCCTTCCCCTCTAGCTCCCATCATCCCCTCAGGCTCCCACCATCCCCTCAGGCTCCCACCATCCCCTCAGCTCCCATCATCCCCTCAGCTCCCACCATCCCCTCAGCTCCCACCATCCCCTCAGCTCGCATCATCCCCTCAGCTCCCACCATCCCCTCAGCTCCCATCATCCCCTCAGCTCCCACCATCCCCTCAGCTCCCACCATCCCCTCAGCTCGCATCATCCCCTCAGCTCCCACCATCCCCTCAGCTCCCACCATCCCCTCAGCTCCCATCATCCCCTCAGGCTCCCATCATCCCCTCAGCTCCCACCATCCCCTCAGCTCCCACCATCTCCTCAGCTCCCATCATCCCCTCAGCTCCCATCATCCCCTCATGCTCCCATCATCCCCTGGGGCTCCCGTCATCCCCTCAGCTCCCACCATCCCCTCAGCTCCCACCATCCCCTCAGCTCGCATCATCCACTCAGGCTCCCATCATCCCCTCAGGCTCCCATCATCCCCTCATGCTCCCATCATCCCCTGGGGCTCCCGTCATCCCCTCAGCTCCCACCATCCCCTCAGCTCCCACCATCCCCTCAGCTCGCATCATCCCCTCAGCTCCCACCATCCCCTCAGCTCCCATCATCCCCTCAGCTCCCACCATTCCCCTCAGCTCCCACCATCCCCTCAGCTCCCACCATCCCCTCAGCTCCCATCATCCCCTCAGCTCCCGTCATCCCCTCAGGCTCCCATCATCCCCTCAGCTCCCACCATCCCCTCAGCTCCCACCATCCCCTCAGCTCGCATCATCCCCTCAGCTCCCACCATCCCCTCAGCTCCCACCATCCCCTCAGCTCCCATCATCCCCTCAGGCTCCCATCATCCCCTCAGCTCCCACCATCCCCTCAGCTCCCACCATCCCCTCAGCTCCCATCATCCCCTCAGCTCCCACCATCTCCTCAGCTCCCATCATCTCCTCAGGCTCCCATCATCCCCTCAGCTCCCACCATCCACTCAGGCTCCCATCATCCCCTCAGGCTCCCATCATCCCCTCATGCTCCCATCATCCCCTGGGGCTCCCATCATCCCCTCAGCTCCCACCATCCCCTCAGCTCCCACCATCCCCTTAGCTCCCGTCATCCCCTCAGCTCCCACCATCCCGTCAGCTCCCATCATCCCCTCAGCTCCCGTCATCCCCTCAGGCTCCCATCATCCCCTCAGCTCCCACCATCCCCTCAGCTCCCACCATCCCCTCAGCTCGCATCATCCCCTCATCTCCCACCATCCCCTCAGCTCCCACCATCCCCTCAGCTCCCATCATCCCCTCAGGCTCCCATCATCCCCTCAGCTCCCACCATCCCCTCAGCTCCCACCATCTCCTCAGCTCCCATCATCCCCTCAGCTCCCACCATCCCCTCAGCTCCCACCATCCCCTCAGCTCGCATCATCCCCTCAGCTCCCACCATCCCCTCAGCTCCCACCATCCCCTCAGCTCCCATCATCCCCTCAGGCTCCCATCATCCCCTCAGGCTCCCATCATCCCCTCAGCTCCCATCATCCCCTCAGCTCCCACCATCTCCTCAGCTCCCATCATCCCCTCAGCTCCCATCATCCCCTCAGGCTCCCATCATCCCCTCAACTCCCATCATCCCCTCAGCTCCCACCATCCACTCAGGCTCCCATCATCCCCTCAGGCTCCCATCATCCCCTCATGCTCCCATCATCCCCTGGGGCTCCCGTCATCCCCTCAGCTCCCACCATCCCCTCAGCTCGCATCATCCCCTCAGCTCCCACCATCCCCTCAGCTCCCATCATCCCCTCAGCTCCCACCATCCCCTCAGCTCCCACCATCCCCTCAGCTCCCACCATCCCCTCAGCTCGCATCATCCCCTCAGGCTCCCATCATCCCCTCAGGCTCCCATCATCCCCTCAGCTCCCACCATCCCCTCAGCTCCCACCATCCCCTCAGCTCGCATCATCCCCTCAGCTCCCACCATCCCCTCAGCTCCCACCATCCCCTCAGCTCCCACCATCCCCTCAGCTCCCACCATCCCCTCAGCTCCCATCATCCCCTCAGGCTCCCATCATCCCCTCAGCTCCCACCATCCCCTCAGCTCCCACCATCCCCTCAGCTCGCATCATCGCCTCAGCTCCCACCATCCCCTCAGCTCCCACCATCCCCTCAGCTCCCATCATCCCCTCAGGCTCCCATCATCCCCTCAGCTCCCACCATCCCCTCAGCTCCCACCATCCCCTCAGCTCCCATCATCCCCTCAGCTCCCACCATCTCCTCAGCTCCCATCATCTCCTCAGGCTCCCATCATCCCCTCAGCTCCCACCATCCCCTCAGCTCCCACCATCCCCTCAGCTCCCACCATCCCCTCAGCTCCCATCATCCCCTCAGCTCCCACCATCTCCTCAGCTCCCATCATCTCCTCAGGCTCCCATCATCCCCTCAGGCTCCCATCATCCCCTGGGGCTCCCATCATCCCCTCAGCTCCCACCATCCCCTCAGCTCCCACCATCCCCTCAGCTCCCATCATCCCCTCAGGCTCCCATCATCCCCTCAGCTCCCACCATCCCCTCAGCTCCCACCATCCACTCAGGCTCCCATCATCCCCTCAGGCTCCCATCATCCCCTCATGCTCCCATCATCCCCTGGGGCTCCCATCATCCCCTCAGCTCCCACCATCCCCTCAGCTCCCACCGTCCCCTCAGCTCCCATCATCCCCTCAGGCTCCCACCATCCCCTCAGCTCCCACCATCCCCTCAGCTCCCGTCATCCCCTCAGGCTCCCATCATCCCCTCAGCTCCCACCATCCCCTCAGCTCCCACCATCCCCTCAGCTCCCACCATCCCCTCAGCTCCCACCATCTCCTCAGCTCCCATCATCCCCTCAGCTCCCACCATCCCCTCAGCTCCCATCATCCCCTCAGCTCCCACCATCCCCTCAGCTCCCGTCATCCCCTCAGGCTCCCATCATCCCCTCAGCTCCCACCATCCCCTCAGCTCCCACCATCCCCTCAGCTCCCACCATCCCCTCAGCTCCCATCATCCCCTCAACTCCCATCATCCCCTCAGCTCCCACCATCCACTCAGGCTCCCATCATCCCCTCAGGCTCCCATCATCCCCTCATGCTCCCATCATCCCCTGGGGCTCCCATCATCCCCTCAGCTCCCACCATCCCCTCAGCTCCCACCATCCCCTCAGCTCCCATCATCCCCTCAGGCTCCCACCATCCCCTCAGCTCCCACCATCCCCTCAGCTCCCGTCATCCCCTCAGGCTCCCATCATCCCCTCAGCTCCCACCATCCCCTCAGCTCCCACCATCCCCTCAGCTCCCACCATCCCCTCAGCTCCCACCATCTCCTCAGCTCCCATCATCCCCTCAGCTCCCACCATCTCCTCAGCTCCCATCATCCCCTCAGCTCCCACCATCCCCTCAGCTCCCGTCATCCCCTCAGGCTCCCATCATCCCCTCAGCTCCCACCATCCCCTCAGCTCCCACCATCCCCTCAGCTCCTACCATCCCCTTAGCTCCCACCATCTCCTCAGGCTCCCATCATCCCCTCAGCTCCACTCTCTCCTTCCCTCACTCTCACCTGTTCCGCTATCTCCTTCCCTCACTCTTGCCTTTTTCGCAGGTCAGGTGCTCGTGTCCCTATGCTCACCCGCTGCATCTATGCATCCGAGGGTAGTTTTGGAACATTGGATTGGAAGACAAGGGTGTGGATTGCCTTTTTTTCGTTTCCACCTGGATAAGGCCCTTCTCTGTTTGCCTCCCATTCATAGTATCAATATTTGATAATGCTATCCAATGGAAGAAGTATACGTAGTTTGTTTGCATGCTAGAATGGGCGTGGCAACTACATGTTTGTTGCGATGTTGCAATTTATATTTGTATCTTTAGTAGCAATGTGAGAGTACATCGTTTAGTCTCCAAGTCGTAAGTTGCACGAATTTATAAGGGCTAGAAGTTTCATGTTGTAGTGTGTTCTTACTTGAGACCAGTTTGAGTTGCCTACTGACTTTCTATGCATGTTTCGACGCGACGTCATGTTCCCCTCCCTTCAAGAAGGCCTTCTAGGTGCACTTTTCTTGAACAAACACGCCCTGGTTGCAACTTCTTTTCCGTCTCGGCAATTGGGTGGTGGTCGCGTAAGGCCTTGGCTCCCTTGTCGCACGCATCCCAGTTTTCGCCCAACCTCCCCTAGGTGCGCAATGTGGTCTGTTCGTATCTGCCCTGCTGCCCCAAAATTGTCCCCTCAGTTTCGCCCACTGAACCCTTATTTTCAATGGTGACCCATGTTCAAGAGGGGCGCTCTTGAAGCCCCCCCCTTGCTTTTTTGGCCTGTGGTTTTAAGCTTGAGGTAGAGATCTATAATTATGTCAGATGCTATGACAAGAAATTCAACTACGAATTCTCATATTTTTTTTCTTTCTACTGACGATTTGTCCGACTTCGCTTCCTTGATGGCTAATTAGTATACTCGTCAACAACAACAACAACAACAACAACAACAACAACAACAACAACAACAACAACAACAACAACAACAACAACAACAACAACAACAACAACAACAACAACAACAACAACAACAACAACAACAACAACAACAACAACAACAACAACAACAACAACAACAACAACAACAACAACAAGCTCCAGCACATCCTACAGCTTCTATGAGCCTTGTTAACTCTAGTTATGCAAGAGCTGTTGTTGCCGCTGGGCCTTCAGTCCCTAGAGATGAATCTGCCGGGTCTTTTACCTTCCATGGACGACCTGCTCAACCACAGCAACAACAACAACCACAGTAGCAACAACAACATCAAATGGCAGAAGAAAGACCATTTGCTACAGAATTTGTCGTAAATCAAGCGGATTTCCTAACTATCTCCAAGCTAAAGACCTCAAGTTACTTTGATGGCCACGACTTCTATACTTGGGGATTCGAGTTCGAACTCTTCGCGCAATCTTCTGGTATCTGGGGATATTTCAACGGTACAATCCGTTATCCAGAGACAGGGTCGACAGAAGAACAGGCGCGTTATTACAAGGATTCATTTATGGCCTATTCACTACTGGTGCGAAATTTCTCACCTGAAGAGCAGTTGGGAGTTCGGTGCTTCAAATCTTCACTCGCTCCAGCCTTTTACGCCTGAGATTACCTGCAAAGGTTGTATCAAACACAAGATTCCATTTCACAGAGCAAGCTGTTAAGTCAACTGACAGCTATGCAAATGTTTCCGGGAGAAAAGCCGGCAGCTACATCAACAGATGCAAAAATATTCGGGACCAGCTTGGCAAGTGTGGAGAAAATCTCAGCAATGAGCTCTTCGTCACTATTCTTCTGGTTAGATTTGGACCCGAATGGAGGTAGTGCAAGTCCCTTCTTCGTTCCCAAGAAAACGTCTCAGAAATTTATGGCAGTGCACCTGTAAACTCTGATGGCAGTGCAGCAGGACTTGTACCTATACAACGCAAAAGGAGGCAAAGCCAAGAGCGAGTTAAGCTTCTATACAGGTGGACCAAGTCAATGGGAATAGTCAAGAGGCGCATCAAGTCAACGGGAGCAAACAAGAAAATGAGGAAAGGGCTTCTGCAAGTTCTGCAAATGAGTAGGTCATTATATTGAAGAATGTCATAAACTGAAGAACAGGAATCGGGAGAAGTCGGGTGAAGCCGCCCCTGTCAAGACTATCTCGCCGCCTTCAGCTTCTTCAACTCAACCTGCAAAAGGCAAGGCAATCATTTATTGCATGATCGAACCACACAGGTCTAGTGGTATATGCTACTGGAGCCGACGAGACAATGAAGACAGCGACAGTGACATGGAAGAACGACCAGCCAACCTACCTCCACGTCTTCGCCTTCGTTCAGAAACTCCAGAACGAGCAGTCGTTAATGAAGAAGAACCAAAACAGCCTAACGGCTTTCCTCGACGCTTGAACGTACAAGTGTATGCCCTCATCGCCAAGCGTACGTATCCCGAGCATGTTAAAACTTGGTTTCTTGACAGCTGTTGCGGTCACCCCATGGTGTCTTCAAGGCGCTATCTCCTCAATTGGCGAGACCTGCCAAACGGAGAAAAAATACAACATCACAGTGGCCAACGATCAAGTTATTGAAGCCACAAGAATTGGAGATGTGATACTAGAGTCTGACGACACCGAAGTTTCACTTCACCTTAATGAGGTTCTCCTCGCTACGAGACTCGGCTTCAACCTACTATCACAAGTGCCACTGATGGAAAGTTGCATTTACTTTGTCAGCACTGCCAACATGATGCTCACGGAGTTGTACCTTGGCGACAAGAAGGAAGACAAAAGCAATTTAGTCCGCATCGCATAAATTGAAGATGGCGTTTCTGTTTTACGGTTTTCACTTGTGAAGGCATCTGCGATAGTGAAAAGAACGTCTCACTTGCTCCTTGGCATCATCACTGGGAAACGGATCTCCAACGCCAAGACCGTCATGGTCTCAATGTCTTCTGCGTTACGCCTCAGCCTTCTCACACCAACTCCCTCGACGAACCTGCAGTAGAGCCAACACAAGCAGCAGCAGAGACAGTTCAAAGTACATGGTCATCTGGAGATGGTAACAGGGGTTACGAAAATTAAGAACCGATATCTGCTACAGTCGAAGAACCTACGGAGGTTGAACGCACAAGGGGCAAGAAAGAGTTAATCGTACCCGATGCTTCGGCGCGTCGCCGACGCCTTTGCATAGCTTCGCTGAAACCGCTGAAGAAACCAGATTCATCCAACCTTTCGGCACCGGCCGCTGAGTTAACCCTGCGCCAATGATTCATCTTCATCGGCTTTCTTCCTTCACTCCAACTTGTACCTGCGTTCAAAGGGACACAGGACTACAACAGAAATCTGGCACAAGCGGTTAGGTCATCCCTCACAAGAATCTCTCAACAACTCAATTAAAGCCTTGGTTTTTGACAAGGACGCACTCCTTTTAACCAACAGCCAGGAGCTTCGACCTAGCAGCCGCCAATCACCCTGCACCATCTGCCCCGGAGCTCACCTAAGTCACGCTCCGTTTCTGTCACACTTTCCAAGTGCTACTAAGTACTCACCTATGGACGTCGTCTTCAGCGTCACTGTTCATGCCGCAGGAAGCAGAGGATATCAGCGGCAATGACTACCGCATATAACTACCTTCATCAACGATGCTACTCGAAATGTCTAGCACAAGAATATCTCTCACAAGTCTGAAGCTCTCGACGCCTTCAAGCTATGGCTGAAAATCGCGGAGCGGTAGAGCAGCATCATATTGAAAGAGATATTGACAGACAACGCGAGCGATTACACTAGCGAGCAGTTAGATGAATTTCTGGCGCGGAAAGGGATACTCAGGCGCAAGGCTGTGCTTTACGCCCATTTGCAGAATGGAGTAGCTGAGAGAACTAACAGAACGCTGGAAGAGAATATGCGCGTGCTACTGCAACAGTCCAGCTTGGTAGCAGACTTCTGGCCATTTGCGATTGCGCAAGCTGTCAGACTACACAACTGCATGTCTTCAACAGCTCTCCCTCAGTTTAGCTCGCCACACTTCATGTGGACAAAACACCCCGCCGACACTCGACTATTACGAGTTTGGGGCTGCATGGTACAATATAAATCTCCAAGCACAACTGTGGGCAGATTTACTGAACGGGCTCGACAGGGAATACACCTCGGTGTACCTAAAGATTCCTACTCCTTGATAATTATGGATTACAAAACCCAGAAGGTTTTGTTTTCTCGAGATTGCAACTGCTACGAGAAACTTTTTCTTGATGACTTCGAACGCGACAAGGAACGCCAGCAGCGGGATCCTGATAGATAGAATGTCGAACGGAGTTTCGCCACCCCTCAAGACGAAGCAGATGCAGCCGAAGAATATTATCCGCCCGACAACGCAGCAGCAGGACCTTCTACAGTTCCGCAGCCGTCTACATCGGCAGCCGAACAATTGTTCAATTCCTATATTCCCTCGAAACGTGCCAACAACACAGAAACCCCGCTCTTGATTCCACTCTCAGACGCGTTGCGTCCTGCTATGACACAGACTGCCTAGAATTATGAGGAGCACCTGCGCCGACAGAAAATTGACACCGCATCACATGATGGTGCCCGCCATCTGCCATCCGAAATTGACAATGATGATGTCGTCGAATTTTGCCAACCTCAACCTCGGGGTGACCAGTCGGCTCTCTAGATTCTCGGCCTTGCTGTCGCAGTTTAAGAACCAAAGACCGGGATCGAGCCGAAAACAGTCAAGCAGGCCCTCTTCGGCTCTAATGCTGACAAGTGGCGAGCAGCTATGGATGCAGAGGTAGCAGCTCTCGAGAAGCTGAAAACGTGGAAAATCGTTCCACACGAAGCAGCACGCGGCAAGAAAATACTTTCGGGCAAGTGGGTCTTTTGCATAAAGACAAACGCAGTAGGCGAACCAGATAGATTGAAGGGGAGATGGGTCATTCGAGGTTTTGAACAAACCCATAGCATCGATTACGACCAAAAATTTGCTACGGCCGCCATCTGCCACTTCGTCAATTCGAATTCTTGTCACTATTGCTGACAGCCGCCATCTGCCACTTCGTCAATTGGACGTTTAAAATGTGTTTTTATACGCACACGTTGATGTAGATATTTTCGTCAAACTCCCTCACACTTACGGCGACGGAATCCACATCTGCAAATTACTCAAATCACTCTACGGCATCAAGCAGGCTCCTCGCATGTGGCAGCAACATCCTCATAAAGTGCTGATTTCATTCGACTTCGTGCAGCTGCCCCACGTTCCTGGAATGTACAGACTCGAATTTCGAGGGCATTACATTCTTCTAGTCGCCTACGTGGATGACTTACTGTACATTGACGCATGCAACAGTCTTCTAGCGCAAACGAATCCATCGAAAAAAAGAAAAGAATCCCAACGATTCTTGAAGTGACTATTTTCTCCAATGTCACCCGATTTCTTGGGTTAAACGTCGACTGCGGCCTCGATGCCATCTACCTTTCTACAAGCTAGTACGCAAAAACATTTGTGAAAAAGTTCACCATCGCTCGTATCGGCCTCACCACTCCATTTCGTCACATTTCGGCTGATCACACATCTGATACTTCCCCACTTGCCGCCTCCAAGCATAAACTTTACCAACAGCAGCTCAGGTGTCTTCTATTTGCATTTGTTACATGCCGCCCAGAGCTTGCCAACATCACGAGTCAGCACGCACAGTACCTGCGCCGATCTGAAGGGGAGAATATGGCCGATCTTCGTCGAGCCCTCCAATCGAACTCAACTACACAACAAACATTGCAACAAATTTTCGACTGACTGGATACGTTGATGCGGATCATGCTGCTGACCCCGACAAAAGGCGTTCACGTACAGGGTTAATTTTCAAACTTGAACCAGGTGGTGTCATTTCTTGGAACTCAACGAAACAGGAGGTCATCGCACTTTCGTCTGCCGAAGCAGAATTCGTCGCAGCAAGCTCTGCAGTTCGCGAAGAACTCTATCTTCAAGAGTTACTTCAAGAGGCGAAAATCGCAACGACACGCAACTTCAAGTTACTCTGCAACAACTAGAGCGCAATCAAGATTGCAGACAAGCCTGGCTTCGTCAACAAGACAAAACACATAGCCCTCCGTTACCTGTTGGTCAAGGACGATATCGACAACAGGAAGGTCATCCTGATTTTCTGGTGACGAAACTCCCACGCGGCAAATTTCAATATTGATCCAACATGGTTGGAATCTAAAAACGCAGCGACACTTACCCACAGACATACACTCAGGAATGTAGGGGAGTGTTGAAGTATACTCAAATGAGTCATCATTTATGCATTCCTGATATTATACTTAGACTCTAATAGTAGCGCGATATCTCATATGGAAGGATGTGCATGATGACGTCAGCAGTAGCGAGTCAACTTGTGAACAGTAGGTTCGCGCATATAGTCACCCGAAGGGTCACGCCTCTCTCACTCACACGAACAGTCACTAGTCATCTCACGCGAATAGTCGCGATACACTACAAACAGGTACATTCTGTGTCAAATATATATGGATATGTTATTATAGGCTAGATAGGTGCGTGCTCTTAGAGTGTACAACCCCTCAGCACAAAACCACCCAGCATCCCACATTCTAGTTTAATTCGTTCCTCTGAGATGGTATCACGCTAGGTTAGGTCCTTCCCGCCCACCCGCGCTTCCGCCCTAGTCCTAGTCCTAGCTGCCCGTCGCTAGCCGCCCATCGCCATCCGCCCGTTCCTAGCCGCCCGTTGCTAGCCGCCCCCGCTAGCCGCTCGTCGCTCACCGCCGCTGGCCGCCCATCGCCTCGTGCCGCCTGTTGCCGCCAGCCGTCTGTAGCCGCTGGCCGCCCATAACCGCGAGCCACTCGTAGCCGCTGGTCACCCGTAACCGCCAGCCGTCGCCGCTCACCGCCCCTAGCCGCCCGTCGCCTCGTGCCGCCCGTAAAAGCCAGCCGCCTGTAGCAGCCAGCCGCCCATAACCCCGCGCCTGTCGGCCCTAGCTCGTTGACCCTAGCATGCCGGCCCCTTGCTCGCTGGCCCCTCGCCCGCTGGCCCTGCGCTCACCAGCCCCACGCTCACCGGCCCCCTGCTACGCCGGCTCTACGCTCGCTGGCCCCCTGCTACGCCGGCCCCAACTTCGCCAGCCCCAGCTCCGCCGCCCATAACCGCGAGCCATTCGTAGCCGCTGGTCACCCGTAACCGCCAGCCATCGCCGCTCACCGCCCCTAGCCGCCCGTCGCCTCGTGCCACCCATAAAAGCCAGCCGCCCATAACCCCGCGCCTGTCGGCCCTAGCTCGTTGACCCTAGCGTGCCGGCCCCTTGCTCGCTGGCCCCTCGCCCGCTGGCCCTGCGCTCGCCAGCCCCACGCCCACCGGCCCCCTGCTACGCCGGCTCTACGCTCGCTGGCCCCCTGCTACGCCGGCCCCAGCTCCGCCGACCCCAGCTCTGCCGGCCCCCAGCTCCGCCGGTCCCAGCCCGCGCAGGCCCTAGCTCGCGCCGAGCGGCAGCGCCGTGCCGCCGAGGCGCCGAGCCACAGTGTCGCCGTGTAGCTGTGTCTTTGACCCGCGGCCTTGGCTCCCCTCTGCACCAGCGCTCCCGCCGGCTGTCTCCAGTGCTCTCCACCGCACTCCAGCATTCTCCAGTGCTCTCCACTGCTCTCTAACGCTCTTCACTACTCTCCACCGCTCGGCAGCTCTCTCCCCCCCCTACAGCGACAGTCAGTGGCTGCAGCCGTGGTGATGGCAGACTCTGTGCTTCGCCTGGACGCAGAGGGTCAGGCAGTTGAATTTGAGACATGGCTCGTCGACCTCCGCCACCAGCTGACAGGTCAGCATCAAAACGGCCATACCTTGGTCGTCCATGTCGACGATAAGCTCCCCTGCCCCGACGAGCTTGCTGCCCTCCCTGCGACCCCCATATTTGCTGAGCATGAGGCCTTTGCCGCTGCTGAGCTTGCCCGCGCTGTTTGAAAGTCGCACGAGGCAGTAGCACAGCTTGCTATTAGTCACGCCCTCCCCCTATCAGAGCGTCCCCACTTTACCGTTGTAGCCAATACGAGGGAATATTTATATGCGGTCATTGCGCGTTATTCCACTCTCTCCTCCACCTCTGCCGACCACCTGATCCTCCCCGTGCTATTCCCTGATCTTGCTTCCTTCCCCAATGTCGCTGACCTTGCCACTCATTTCTGCGCACTTGAGACTAGCTACCGCGCTGCTAGCACTGAGGCACAGCTCATTGCATTCTCGTCATCGCTTTGCGCTACCCTTCACCTCATTGCCATGCGCCTTCCCGACCGCCTTTCCACTGCCCGCGACCACTTCCTTAGTCAGCACCCGGGTGATCTCACCCATACCACCTCTGTCACCGCCCTGTCCGTGATAGAGACCTGCCAGCGCACTATCACTCAGTCTAGCGGTATTGCGGCAATCCGTATCTTCCAGGGCTATGCTCCCTTTTCAGTGTACTTACTCTGACGTTTTTGTCGCTGTCGTTGAGACAGCCCCAGCCGCTGAGACCGCCGCCACGGCCATAGGGCAGCCGTGTTAGGGTAAAGGCCGCCGCCCCAAGGGGGGCGTGGCGGAGGGAAGGGTGGCGGGGGTGGTGGGGGTGGCGGAGTTGGTGGAGGTGGTTGTGGGGACAATGGTACAGACGAGGGGACTGGGGCTGATGCCTTAGAGCAGCATAAGCAGCAGCCCCAGCAGAAGCAGCAGCAGCCATGGGGACCCCCGCCGCCATGGTGGCCTGGCGGGGCTGGTGGTGGTGGTCATTGTGGAGGGCCGCGCATCTTGGTGTCGGGTGGCGGCTCCAGTGTGGTGACTTGCCACCAGCTTCAGTCCGGCTCCGCCGCAGCACCGTCTGTGACCGTCCTGGTTACACCACCGCTCGCTGCTACCGCCGCCTTGACGACCTCTTCCGTCTCCGCTTTGGCCCTGCGTCGGACCACCCCGACTGGTACAGCGTGGTGCATCGTCGTGTGCCTGTCTTTGAGCTGGACATGGATCATATTAGGTCTGCTATGTATGTCATGTATGCCGATGACTCTAGTGTGACTGGCCCATATTTCCATGTGTTTCTTAGTGTAGGTATGTACACTGTATATAGCCTAGTTTCCCCTGCTGCGTCAAGCATAGGAATTCTCCCTTGTCTAGCCTCGGCTCCATGCTAGCCGCTCCGCACACTGATGCTACCGCTTCGCTCTCCTTCATTCTAGACTCCAGAGCGTCTGCCTACTTCTTCCGCGACCACATCGTGCTCACGCCGCTTGGTGACCCCTCATCAGGTCCGGTAGTTGCCCGTAGCTCCACCACCCTTCCCTGTTCGGCGGTTCCCTCGAGCTCTCTGATGGGCCTGCACATCTTCTCGTTCTCCAGGAACCTAGTTGGTGCTAGCTGTTTTCAGGACCTTGGCGTCACCACTATGTTCCCCGGACACGAGCGGTACGCAGTTTGTACCGAGGTCACCACTGATACCCCTCTCATCACGTTCCCCCGGGACCCGGTGTCTGCCTGTTTACTTTTGACACCGCGTCCCCCCCGGTGAAGGCGTCCCCCTTGGTGCCTGCATCTACCCAGGTCGCTGCAGCTTGCTCGTGTATGTTGCTCACTCACGCGTCGTTTCTGTGGCACCACCGCCTAGGCCACCCCGCACTCCCGTGTTTGCACCACATGTCCCACCATGGTCTTGTCTTAGGTCTCCTTGCGTCGCTCCCTGCTCTCCCTCCCTCGCCTGCGCCATCATGCACGCCCTGCGTCGAGGGCCGGCTGCGCCGTGCTCCTCACTCCTCACTTCCCCCTACCTGTACGCCACTTCAGACCATGGACGTCTGGGGCCCAGTCCCCGTCCCTAGGCCGCGTCGAGAGCGCTACTTTCTATTGCTTGTCGACGACTACATGTGCTACACCACAGTGCTTCCTCTAGAGCGGAAGGACGACGTGCCTGGCATTCTTATCCCGTGGGTTGTAGCTGTGTGAGTCCACCGCGGCCTCCCTGTGCTGCGTCTTCACTCCGACCGTGGCGGCGAGTTCGCCTCTGATTGTCCTCGCCAGTTCTATCGTGCGGAGGGCATCACCTAGTCGTACACCCTGCCAGACTCCTTGCAGCAGAGTAAGGTTGCTGGGTGACGCATCAGTTTGGTCATGGAGGTGGCTCGTACCTCCATGATCCATGCCGGTGCACCCCATTTTTTGTGGTTGTTCACTGTTTGCTATGCCGCTCACCAACTTAACATGTGGCCACACTCCCAGCGGCCGCATGTTTCGCCGACCCTCCTCTGGACCGGGTCTCCTGGTGACGCGTCTGCGTTCCACGTTTGGGGCTGCCTTGCTCATGTTTGTGCCTCTTGCACGGACAAGTTCACTGCCCGCACAGTCCCTTGTGTCTTCCTTGGCTTCCCCCTGTATGTGCTTACTGACACTTTTACCACCCGCCGTCTCAAAGTTACTTTCACTCTTGCGATGTCACTTTTGACGAGTCAGTCTCCTTCTACACCCGCTTTCCCCATCAAGGTCTCCCGGTCCCCCCCCCCCTTGTTCCTGCTTCCCAATCCCCTGGTAGCCCCTGCTCCTCTCCCTCCTTGTCCTGCCCCGTTTAGTGTGTCTCACGTCACTTCCCCCCTGTAAGTCGTCCCGATGGAGGAGTCGGCTGAGTCTGGGGGCCCTGTGGCTTTGAGTTTGCTGCCTGTCTCCGCCCCGGTATCTCCTCCTCTGCCTCGCAGCCACAATCGCCGTCGCTGCCACAGCAGCCGCCACTGTCGCCGCCGCCGTAGCAGCAGCAACCGCCGCCGCAGGGGTCCGCGAGCTCTTGGGGTGCAGGCGTTGAGGAGGGTGCTGGTTCTGGAAGTGTAGGCGTTGAAGAGGGTGCTGCTTCTAGGGGTGCTAGTCCTGGGGGTACTTTTGTGGCTTGTCCCGGTGGTCCTGGGGGTGGCACACGTGCTAGAGAAGTTTCTAGGTCAGGGGGTGCTAGTCCTGGGGGTACTGTCGTGGCTTGTCCCAAGGGTCCTGGGGGTGGCACCGGTGCTGGAGCGGGGTCTCGTTCTGGGGGTGTTCACGTGGAGCTTCCAGGAGGTAGCCATGGTGCAGCTAGAGGTTCTGGTGTCGGCGAGGAGCAGCAGCAGCAGTCGCCGCCGGTGTTTGCCCTTTGCCTACTCGATCTTCCCTCTCCTGACCACCCGCCTGTGCCAACCCCGCCTGTCTACGGCCCTGTCTTTCCTACGCCAGACTAGTCTCCGGGTCGTTTCACCCCTCGTTCTCCTCCTGTGTCTCCTTCTCTGTCTCCTGACCCGACGCCTCCCTCCCACTTGTAGTCTCGCCGTCCCTCTTGTGCGCGTCTTGTCTCACCTGTTCCGCACTCTCACCTATGTTGCTTCGTTCCCACGCGCCTCGTTCTCCCCTCCTCCCATCGCCTCCTCCGTCGTCGCTTGTTGTCCCTCCGCCTCCCCTGTCTGACTTCCTTTGTGCAGCTAGTCCTCTTATTCTTTGTGTCCTTGCATCCCTCGCTACCGACCTGTCCGTTCCTGTCTCCAGTCTTGACGCTCTTGTCGCGGCAGTCGTTGACTTTGCCTTTACGTGCCGCCTTAACTACGCCACCGCTCTGGTCTCTGATCCTGCTCGTCCTCCGTCCGTCAGGGGTGCTCCTGCCCTTTGCAGTGACGTCCAGCAGGACCGGCAGTACGAGCTTGCTTTCTTGACTGAGGCCTCTCCTCATCTCTGCTCCATGCTGCTAGTTCCTGAGGGTGACCTAGACACCCTTGGCATCCCGACCCCTCGCACCTATGCAAAGGCGACCTCGGGACCCGGTGCCTCTTAGTGGATAGCTGCCATGGACGCGGAGATGGCATATTGGAGATCCACCGGCACCTACGTCAATGCAGTTCCCCCACATTGAATGAACGTAGTCGATGGCCGATGACTCTTCAAGATGAAGCGCCCTCCTGGAGAGCCGCCGGTGTTGAAGGCGCGCTATGTTGCTAGAGGCTTCAGTCAGCGCGAGGGTGTTGACTTCTTCCAGACCTTCGCCTCGACCCTGAAGATGACTACTCTTCGGGCTTTGCTACACGTAGCAGCACAGCGTGACTACGAGCTACACTCCCTCGACTTCTCTACAGCGTTTCACCAGGGCAGTCTGCACGAGCAGGTCTACCTGCGTCGCCCGCCAAGCTTCACCGACACCTTCGACTGGAGGACCCGGTGGCTCATGCGGCGCCCGGTTTATGTCCTGCGGTAGGCGCCGCGCGAGTGGCACGACACGCTGCATGCTACGTTAGCTGATCTGCAATTTTTCTCGTCCTCTGCAGACCATTTGCTCTTTGTTCATTCCTGTCAGACCCTGTTCTACATCATTGTCTACGTAGAAGAAGAAGATCCCGTTTGACTTCTCTTGCTGCTCCATTGTATATGCTCTCCTTTTGCGACGCCCTCGGTGCTTCTCTCTGTATGGTTCCCCCATGCTGCTACTTTGTGGGCTATGACGGTACCCATCATCGATGGCGAAACCCATCATTGATGAAGACATAGTTGTGATCTCTTTCTCGCACCACTAACTCACTCCCTCACTCTCATACAGGCACTGTTGTGCTTTCGTTCCGGTGCCTTGCACTTGTCAGGCCGTAGAGGACTGGTGGCACCCTCCCTCCATGACGACCCGGTGGCTCGTCGTCACCAACTTGCACCAGCTCAAGGAGGCCATCCAGAAGAGATACCCCGCCAAGGTACGGCTGGAAGTGACGTTGAGTCGACTCAAAGGCCATTCAGAAGAGGTTCACCAACGAGGAAGTGCGCGGGCTGGTAGGCGCATTGCATTGCATGGGACAAAGCGCATACTAGGAGGAGTCACTATGTTGAATCCGCAGGCTCTAGTCGTTCTGCCTGCTATGTTGATTGGAGGGAGCTTCGGCTAACGTTCCGAGAATCTAGTCCTGTCAGTAGAGTACGGTTATAGCTTCTCAGACTCTTTCGCCTCAGATTTGTAGCTCTCCTTTTCTTCCTGATCCACCCCCCCTCGTGCTTCACTCATGTAATAGTGACCAACTTCGTGCGACGCCATGTGAGCAGAAACGAGGAACCCAATGGCAAGGTAAATGAAGCCATGGTTCAAGAAACATTTGCGGAGTGGCTGCTCTTTGCGTCGTGCGACCGCTTTGTGTTCCCCGACTCGGGCTACTCGCGCACCGCTGCCATGTTCTCCATGCGCCCCGCCTCCATTCATCTAATGTGCACTTGCGACCCGGAGCACCCTGTAGAGATCAGCACGCGGGCGGAAAAGGGCAGCTCCATATGATGTGCAGTAGTGGCGACACATACACATTCACAGGTAGGTTGCTGGGCTAATAGCTGGGGTGGAAAGTACATTGGTAAAATGTCTTCATTATACAAAGCTGAAGTATTATCGTTTCTCGTACGTTATTGCAGAAATTGGCAATACATCAGTGTAGAGTAGCTCAAACATCACCTCATTACACATCAGTCCCTCACGGTGTCGTCGCGCTATTGAACACCAACACCAGCCACCAACTAGCAAGCTCACACTCCCATACCGAGCAAGCTGATAGCACACTAGCACCACCTACCGAGCAGCAATCCGATCCATGGCTGCTCCCCGCCGGATCGTAGATTAGGTTCGCCTCTTTTCCGGCTGTCGGGCTGCTCGCAAATCTACTCTCGTGACGTGCTTTCTAGAGTTTCGCACCTCTCCAGGCCCCAATTCAGGGCTCCTAGTTTGTAACCAAGTGTTCACATGAGGAAGATATGAGACCTGGGTTAATTAGCCACCTGGCAGCGGTCTGAGCGATATATCCGCCATGATCCGCGATACTAGGCGCTCGATTCTAGCGCTCGCCACGATTCTCCTGTCACTCTCGTCTTCCCCTGCGGTACGCCTCCTCCTTCGCCCCGTCGCAACACCAGAGACCCGATTCGCGTGCCTTTGTCGCAGCTTGTGTCGCAGCATGTGTCGCAGCATGTGTCGCAGCATGTGTCGCAGCTTGTGTCGCAGCTTTTTCTTCACGCTTGTATCCTCCTCATGCATTTCCCCCCTCCGTCGCTCGAACATCCCTCCTCCCCTCCTTCACCCGTTCCTTTCAAACGTCCATACTGCTTCCTCTCTCTTCGTGTCTAATTCCATCAACTCACTCCCCTTCACCTGTACCCTCCCCTCACCCGCGGACACCCCTTTCCCCCGAACTCCACACCCGCCCCTCTCCCCTCAGGCGCGCGCGGCGCACGACTCCTCCTCCGCATGCCCCGGGCTGCCCTCGCCGTTCGACTTCTCCTACCCGGACCGCCTGTGCGGCAATCTTAAAGAGGTCGCGGTGCGCCTCAATGACCACATGCGCGCGCTAAGCCGCGCCACGGGACCCATCGCTGCTGCTACAACCAAGCCAGCTGCCGCTGACGCGCCTGCCTCTCTTGCGTCCCCTTCCGCTGCCTCACCCTCGGCTGCTGCTCCCTTCCCCTCCCCCTCCACCTCCTCCTCCGCCTCCTCCCCATCCGACGCCTCTCTACCCGCCTCGTTCCTAGACCCCCTACCCTCCTCCCCTCGCTTCCTCGCCTATGACTCCGGAATAGGCGGGTACGGGGACACGATAACGGGCCTCATCACCACGTTCATAACCGCTCTACTGGACGGCCGCGGGTTCGTCGTCAAGCACCCGTGGCTGCTGCATGCGTTCGAGCCGGCCTCCTTCGACTGGCGGCCCACGCCGGACGTGAAGATCGACCCGGTGCAGTTCATCAACAACGAGACACAGCCGGTGGAGGCGGGGAGAGTGCCCAGGATCGCGCTCACGGCGATGAAGGTGGATCCGGAGGTGCTGTTTGGGCGGTTGGAGCGGTATCCAGTTGTGCGGGTGGCGTGGAACGTGGGCCATCTGACGTACTTTTTTAAGAACAACGGCACGTGGGGCGGCAGGTTCCGTGCACTGGGACTACGGCCGCCCTACTCCTTTGGGTGTATACTTAGACTGCTGATCAGGTGGGTGGGTGGGACAGAGGGAGGGAGAGAATGACATGTTGAGATGGCTGCTGGGCTGGATGTGAACAGGGGTGCGGTTGGGAGGGGAGAAGAGGGGGATTGAGGGGATAGAGGCACGTCATCCTTGTCCACATCCGTTCTCTCCATCAGCCCAGCCCATCAATCCTCCAGCCTTCTTCCTTTCTCTCTGGCCTATTCCCCACACCTGCCATGTCGTCTCCCGTGCGTCAGGCCATAGCGGCAGCTGATGCGTGTGGCTGTTTTATCTGGCCTTGTGTTGTATCTCTCTATCCTGTTCCCATGGCTTGCGGCAGGCCAAAGCCGGAGGTGTGGCAGCTGATGCGGGAGACGGCGCGCGCGCTGCACAGCGAGCACAGCCTCAGCGTGGGCGTGCACATCCGCGTGGACGACCACGTCGTGTGGGGCGGGCTGCACGGCTACGGTGCGCCCATCACGCTCAACGACACGCAGATTGCGCAGCTCATGGAGCAGGCCAGGCCCGCCCTGGAGTGTGCTCAGGTGGGTGGGTGTAGGGACAGGGGGAGAGTGTTTGAGCGAGCTGGGGTTTGGTGCTGGGCCGTGCTTCATCCAGTGGTTTGCTGTAGTTGATCCTCTTGGTGCGCGCTCTCGTTTGTCTATGGCTCTCCCCCCCCCCCCTCTCTCTCTCTCGAACTGTCCTTTGTTGCTGGGCAATCCTGGGTACAGGCTAGGTAAGTAGGATGGGTACAAACAGGTACAGTCTCCCAGGTATCTCTCTCTCTCTCTCTCTCCCTCTCTCTCTCTCTCTCTCTCTCTCTCTCTCTCTCTCTCTCTCTCTCTCTCTCTCTCTCTTTCTCCCCTTGTTCTTCTCTCCTTGCTGCATGGGGCGTCAGTCCGCGGAGGACTCCAAAACACGATTCTGTGCGCGTGGTCACCAGCTTGCACCACCAAGCGCTCACACCCTCACTCACTCATGCACTTCCCGCTATGCTTTCCGTGCGCTGCTGCTTTGCACCTGGCAGGTGGTGGAGAATTGGTGGCACCCGTCCTCCATAAAGTCCCGGTGGCTCGTGGTCACCAACTCGCACCAACTCAAGGGAGCCATTCAGAAGAGATACGCTGACAAGGTACTGTGCCAAGGGGTAGTGTGCGAAGTGGGCATGTCACTACATATCGCTATGTGATATGATGTCGCATCACAGGTCCTTTTCCAACTTCTACCATCATCACCTTCCTCCTCTCCTATCCTGTTTTTTTACCCAATCCTGGTTCTGACTCCTCCCATGCTCCAGGAGGCACCAACTTAGAATTTTCCATCTTGATTCCTCAGATGGTGATTCCTCAGATGGTGATTCCTCAGATGGTGATTCCTCAGATGGTGATTCCTCAGATGGTGATTCCTCAGATGGTGATTCCTCAGATGGTGATGACTAACTCGGTCCCACTAAATGTGGGCGGCAATAAAACGGTCTCCAGGCTCCCTTGCTTCGTTGCGTCAATAAAACGATTTTTCTTCCTTGCTCTCCCTTCCGTTCCTCCTCCCTCCTCCCGTGCTCAGGTGGTGCTGACCACCACCTATGTGCCGTAGCTCGTGAGCAAGGTCCCTCAAGCGCTCTTCCTTGCTCTTTCCCGCTGTTCCTCCTCTTGCCGTCCCCCCTTCCCTTCCTCTTGCATCCCCTTCCTACCTCCTTCCTCAGGCGGTGGTGACCAACTTTGCCTCCCAGCATGTGTTACGAACAGCTTTTCTTCAAGGCACCACTCAAGCATTCTTCCTCGTTCTTCCCTTCCCTCCTCCTCCTCCTCCTCCTCCTCCTCCTCCTCCTCCTCCTCCTCCTCCTCCTCCTCCTCCTCCTCCTCCTCCTCCTCCTCCTCCTCCTCCTCCTCCTCCTCCTCCTCCTCCTCCTCTTGTCTTCCTCTTGTCCTCCTCTCCCCTTCCTCCCACCTCCCTCAGGTGGTAGTGACCAACTTTGTGCCCCGCCACGTGAGCAAGAACGAGGACCCCAACGATAAGAGCGGTGAGGCGAGCGAGGCCATGGTGCAGGAGACAGTGGCGGAGTGGCTGCTCTTTGCGTCGTGCGACCGCTTTGTGTTCCCCGACTCGGGCTACTCTCGCACCGCTGCCATGTTCTCCATGCGCCCTGCCTCCATGCATCTAACACGCACCTGCGACCCGGAGCACCCCGTAGAGATCAGCACGCTGGCGGAAAAGGGCAGCTCCATATGATCTGACGTACTGGAAGCTGCATCTGATTGGCGTGTTGCACGCTGCTTGTTCTGCTTCGTGCCCTTTGAGAACTCGGAGAGTAATTTCCGGGCTGTTTGATAGGTAATAAGTGCGTGTTCCTATGGCCTCTTCCCAGTCCAACCTCTTCCCAGACTTTTGTTCAGCCTAGAAAGAATAAATAGAACAAGGGAGAACAGGGGAGGTATAGCGTTTGGGTTGTACCCACTAAGAACATACCCTACCTAGCCTATAATTTCTACATAACAATATATGTATGAGTTGACACACCCCCTAGGCTAGATAAGGGGTAGTGCTGAGCAAGAAACACGCACCTTAGGGTGGCACGGCACTACTAGTCCAACCTCTCAGGCAGGGGCTGAGACCCTAGCAAGTGAGAGTCAACAAGGACTAGACCTAACTACAAGCAGTGCCGCTGATTATCTTTAGGCGGAAGCGCCTTAGTAAAGATATCATCTGTGTTGGCACCGGAGGCCAAGTGTACTACGCGGGCCTGGCGACCAGGGTTTCAGCTAGGATTTAGGGCCGTCTGAGAATCAGACGGGGTTTCAAAGTTTGGTCTGACCATCAGACGAAAATTTTCAAGGAGTCTGAGATTTCAGACGAAACTTTTACACTGGTCTTAAGATTCAGACGATTTTTTTGCGCAAGAATATTTGTCCCTCGTGATTTCGACCTCGATTTGTTCGTTTCCTGCTAAGAGCGTTTTCTTACAAACCTCTTCCCAGGCTACCCAATTCCCAGACTCGGTCCTCGGCTAAGAGCGTGCTCTAAGGTTTTCTTGTCAAGCTCACTTCGTTTCAGTATCACATTCTCAACCGCTTTAATTCTGCTCGGGTCATAATCGAACTGTAGAGACTCGCGCATCTCTGGAAAAGGTGCGCCTGCGAAGAAGTTTAGAACAGGCCATGAACCTCGTCAGTCTGAACCACACAGAAGAGCCCAAGAATAATTGCACGGCATTGAAGCGTGCGAGTCTGGGAACAGGCAGGCCTGTGCAGAGGCCGTAGGAAAAAGCTCTAAAGGCGTGTGTGTTACGGCTCCGCTTCTGGAAGTTCCGGAACTAGTTCCGGAACTGGCGAAAATTTTGCCTGCGCAGGTACTCGCGAAGCCCTGTCAAAATGAGCTGCGAAATGTGTAACCAGACCCGGTTTCGGAAACTAGCTGAGTTCCGGAAATGAAAGACACACGCCTTCGGATTCTGGCAGGAACACTTGCAGGTGGCACGACGCGCCACGTGCAGGCAGCCCCCTCTCTTTGCCCAGCAATTTCAGGGTTCCTTCCACCCCGCCCCCAGTCCAGTCAAGCGACGAAGCAGAAAAAAACAGTGTGGAAGCAGGGTTGCAGGGACTTAGCTGGAAACTGGGCTGCAAGGGGTGTGTGGGGGAATGTATCTTGCAGTTAAGGACTTCGCCGAATTTTTTGGGTTGATGAATGAATCTGGTGTGGGAGACTTAACCGAAAATTCGTTGTTGCGAGGGGTGTGTGGAGGAATATCTCTTGTGTGGGGCACTTAGCCGGAAAAACTAGGTATTCTAGGGGTGTGGGGGAATGTATCTGGCAGTCGAGGACTTAGCCAAAAAAATCTCACCGACCACGACCAGGATGGCAGAGTGTGGGCCAATGGGCAGGTGACCCATTGGCGTAGTGGGATAGTAGGCGATTGCTGTCAGACGAAATTGTACGCGCTATCTGACATTTCAGACGAAAAAATACACCAAGTCTGAACTTTCAGACGAAATCTTATGACTCAGATGGACAATCAGACGAAATAATTCACCCCGTCAAAAAATCAGATGAAAGCAAAAAAACAGGTCTGATTTTCAGACCATCAGACGGATTTCGTCTGATATCTGAGACCCTGCTGGCGACACTGCTGAAGCTTACGCAGGAGGAAGTACCGCAGCTGGATGTGTTTCGCTCTGCCCTCAAGTCGAGGCTCCTGACATAGGAGGATCATGGCCCTGTTGTCAGCGTAAAGAACCGGGGCAGAGCTAGGCCGCTCACCTATGTCGGCAAGCAAGAAGGTCAGCCAGTGGAGCTCCTGTGCCGCCATGGCACCATCGTAGATCTCAGCCTCGCAGCTAGACTGAGCAACAGACGAGGAGCGAGTGGACCTCCACGAGAGGGCACTAGAACCAAGGCTGAAGCAGTAGCCCTGGGAGGACCAGAGTGTCTCAGCGTCGTCAGCCCAAGAAGCGTTTGTGTGCCCAGTAAGGACCACTGGCCTGCGTCCTCCCAGCAGTAGCCCCTTGCTCGATGTACTTGCAAGATAACACAAAACCCTTTTAGCGGCCGACCAGTGCAGTGGTCGGTGTCTGCCTGTGGCCACAAAGCAGGCCAGGATGCTAAGAGGATATGCGAGATCTGGGCGAGTGCAAGTCATCAGGTACATGAGGCAATCCACCAGCTCTGCGTAAGGACCACTGGGCTCTGCTGCCTCCTCGGGAACTGGAGCTGAGAGCCTGTGGTCTACCGGCAGAGGTGTGGGCTCTGCAGAAGAGAACTGAAGACCGAACCTCTGAAGGACCTGGCGCACCAAGTGTGACTGTGTAAGAGTGATGGTGCGCGCTGCTCTGTCCCTGGAGATCTGCAGGCCAAGGAAGCGGCGCAGCTCTCCCAGGTCAGTGCAGGTGTGTCGCCTCACCAGCTTAGCCTTCACGGAGGCCAGCGTGTATTTGTCTGCTGTAGCAAAGACCAGGTCGTCTACGTAGACAAGGATGTAGAACGGAGTCTAGCCAGCAGGAACAAAGAGCAAAGGGTCAGCAGAGGGCAGAAAGAACTGCAGGTCAGCTAGCGTATCACGCAGCGTGTCATGCCACTCACGGGGCACCTGTCGCAAGCCGTAGACGGGGCGCCGGAGGAGCCACTAGGTCCCAGGAGGGAAAGTACCGATGAAGCCCTGAGGGCGGCGCAGGTAGACATGCTCGTGTAGGCTGCCTTAAAGAAAAGCAGCGGAGATGTCGATGGAGTGAAGCTCGTAGTCACGCTGTGGTGCTACGTGTAGCAGCGCCCGAAGAGTGGTCATCTTCGGGGTCGGGGCGAAGGTCTGAAAGAAGTCCACCCCCTCTCGCTGACTGAAACCTCTAGCCACGTAGCGCGCTTTGAACACAGGTGGCTCTCCAGGGGGGCGCTTGACCTTGAAGAGCCACCGACCATCGACTACGTTCACCCCAGGTGGGGGAACTTCGTCGACGTAGGTGCCAACTCCTGCTCCATGGCAGCTATCCACTGAGAGGCTTAGGGTCCCGAGGTGGCCTCAGCGTAGGTGCGAGGAGTCGGGATGTCAAAGGCGTCGGGGTCACCCTCAGGGACTAGCAGCATGGAACATAGATGGGGAGCAGTCTCAGATAGGATAGCAAGCTCGTACTGCCGGTCCTCCACGATGTCACTGCCGAGGGCAGGAGCACCCCTGACGGACGGAGGACAGACAGGGTCAGAGACCAGAGTGGTAGCGAAGTCAAGGTGGCAAGTAGAGGCAAAGTCAGCGACAGCAAGAAAAGAGCGTCAAGACTGGAGACAGGAACAGACGGGTCGATAACGAGGGAGGCAAGGACCCGAGGAACAAGGGGACGCGCAGCATGAAGGTAGTCAGACAGAGGAGGAGGCGCAACGGTGAGTGACAGCGGAGGAGGCGAAGGCAAACGGGGAGGACGAGACGCGTGGGAACGAAACAACATAGGGTAAGAACGCTGAACAGGAGAGACAGGACGAGCACGAGAGGGACGGCGAGACCAGACGTGAGACGGAGGCGTCGGGTCAGGAGACGGAGGAGGAGTAATGGGAGGGGAACGAGAGGGGAAAGGAGTCGGGGACGAGTCCGGTAGAGGAAACACAGGACCGTGAACAGGAAGAGGGGGAGACGGCGAGGGAGGCGCAGGCGAGCGGTCAGGGGAGGGAAGGCCGAGCAGGCGAAGGGCGGACACCGGCGACGACTACTGCTGCTGCTACTCAACGCCGACCCCTGGACCACCAGCTGCACCACTGCTACCTCCAGTACACTCCACACCAGCACCCCCAGAACGAGAAACGTCTCCAGCGCCGGTGCCACCCCCGAGCCCGCCGGGACAAGCCACGATAGGAGCCCCAGGACTAGCACCCTCTCCAACTCCAGCACCCCCAGAGTCCACGAATGTCTGCGGCTGCGACAACGACTGCGGCTGCGACAGCGGTGACTGCGGCGGCTGCGGCGGCGGCTGCGGCTGCGGCGACGGCTGCGGCTGCGGCGGCGACTGCGACGAGGGAGGAGGAGACACCGAGGGAGGGACAGGCGGCGCAGACGGTGCCGCGGGGCCACCGGAGTCAGCCGACTCCTCGACCGGGACAACCGACGGGAGGGGGGTGACGTGAGACACACGAGACGGAGCAGGACGGGGAGGGAGGGGATCAGTGGCGACCGGGGGAGTGGGAACCAGGGGGAGGGGGAGCAGAAACAGGGGGGGGGGGGGGAGAAGAAACAGGGGGGGGGGGAACCAGGAGACCTCGGTGAGGAAAGCGGTGGAAAAAGGAGACAGACTCGTCGAAAGTGACGTCACGGGAGTGAAGGAAGCGGTGAAATGGCGGGTGGTAGAAGTGCCAGTCAGACGAGTCAAGAGGGAAACCGAGGAAGACACAGGCGACGGTGCGGGCAGCGAGCTTGCCCGTGTCGGAGGCACGAACGTGAGCGAGGCAGCCCCAGACGTGGAACGCAGACGCGTCACCAGGGAACCCGGTCCAAAGAAGGGTCGGCGAAACCTGCGGCCGCTGAGAGCGAGGCCAGAGGTTAAGCTGGTGAGCGGCATAGCGAATGGCGAACGACCACAGAAAATGGGGTGCACCGGCATGGATCATGGAGGTACGAGCCACCTCCATGACCAAACCGATGCGTTGCTCAGCGAACCCATTCCGCTACGGGGAGTACGGTAGGGTGTACGTCTGGGTGATACCCTGCGCAAGACAGAACTGACCCAGCCGATCAGAGGCGAACTCACCGCCACGGTCGGAGTGGAGACACAGCACAGGGAGACTGCAGTGGAGGCGCGCAGCGAAGAGCCACGGGATAAGAACATCGGGCACGTCGACCTTCCGCTCCAGGGGAAACACCGTGGTGTAGCGCGTGAAGTCATCAACGAGCACCAGAAAGTAGCGCTCGCGACGCGGTCCAGGGAAAGGGGTTGGGCCCCAGACGTCCAAGTGCAGGGTCTGAAGGGGTGCAGTGGCAGGGCGAAGTGAGGAGGAGTGAGGAGCACGGCAGTGCCGGCCCTCGACGCAGGGCGTGCATGGCGGTGCAGGCGAGGGACGGAGAGCAGAGAGCAACGCAGGGAGGTCGAGGACTAGACCGTGCTGAGACATGTGACGCAGACGGGGGAGCGCAGGGTGACCTAGGCGGTGGTGCCACAACAGTGACGGGTGAGTGAGTGACCGACACGAGCAGGCCGCAGCTACCTGGGTCGACGCAGAATCGGAGGAGGACTCGCCCGCCGGGGGGGGAGCAGTGTCCAGCATAAACAGGCTAGACACAGGGTCCCGGGGGAACGTCGCAAGGGGGGCACCTGAGGTGGCCTCGGAACAGACCACGTATCGCTCGTGACTAGGGAACATAGTGGTGACGCCGAGGTCTTGAAGACAGCCGACACCAACTAAGTTCCTGGAGAATGAAGGGATGTGCAGGCTTGTAAGGGAACCCGAGGGAACCGCCGGACAAGGAAGTGTAGGTAGCTCCGAGCAACTACAAGACCAGAGGAGGGGTCCGCAAGGGCGATAGCTGCATGAGCAGCAAGCGGCGTGAGGGTGGCATGGTCGCGGAAGAAACAAGCCGACACACCGGAGTCTAGAGTGAAGGACAGCGACACCGTAGTGGCCGACGACGGAGGAGCAAGGGTATAGCCTAGGGGCGCGACGGGGCCGGCTAGAGGCGCGACGAGGCCGGCTAGAGGCGCGACGGGGCCGTAGGGGCGCGACGGGGCTAGCTAGGGGCGCGAGGGGCCGTAGGGGCGCGACGGGGGCGTAGGGGTGCGACGGGGCCTGCTAGGGGCACGACGGGGCCGTAGGGGCACGACGGGGCCGTAGGGGCGCGACAGGGCCTGCTAGAGGCGCGACGGGGCCGTAGGGGCGCGACAGGGCCGTAGGGGCGCGCGGAGCCAGCTAGGGGCACGAGGGTCCGGTAGGTGGCGGCACGGGGCGGAAGCGGGTGGGTGGACCTACCTACTCGTGATACCATGTTAAGACTAGAAAGAATGAATAGAAGGAGGGAGAACAGGGGAGATATAGCGTTTAGGTTGTGCCCACTAAGAACATACTCTACCTAGCCTATAATTTCTACATAACAATATATGTATAATTTGGCAACTTTCCCTCTCGCCAAAATCTCGGCAATGCCGAACCCAATTTCGCGTCAATTTCGCCTCAATTTCCTGTCACACTGCACGGAACTGCACTTCGCCGTGTTACGTCAATTTCGAGCCAAATTACGTCACGCCGTGGCGAGCGAGTTTGGGAAGAGGTTGGCTTGGGAAGAGGCCAGAGGAACACGCTCTAAGCCTTCGGGATTGGAATGGAAGCCATTGGCCGTATTTCTATTGGGAGCCTTGTGAAGGAGTAGCTAGTAGCTGCATACACAACGATGGAATGACCAGGACCTTCATGTCAAAGCTTCTGATCCTTGACTCGGGCGCGTCTCGTTGCTTCTTTAGGGACAACACTGCTCTCACCCCGCTTCCCATGCCCGTTCGCGTCGCACTAGCAGACTCCTTCAGACCTGTCGCGCATAGCACCATCACACTTCCCTGTCTAGCTGTCCCTTCCGGTTCCCTCACCGGTCTGCACATCCCCTCGTTTGCCAGGAACCTAGTGGGTGTCGGTCACCTTCAAGACCAAGGCTTCACCACTACGTTCCCTGGCTGTGAGAGACACGCCGCTTGCACAGACACAACCACCAGTCAGCACTAAGCCACTTTTGAACGTGACCCAGGGCAAGGTCTCTTTATACTGCATACTAAGTCACCGCCGACCGCTGCGTCTATCGCGGTTGTCGCGTCCTGATCATGTCGCTCGATAGCCAACCCGACCCTTCTGTGGCACCACCGCTTAGGTCACCCTGCACTCCCGTGTCTCCGATAGCACGCCACCCATCACTCCTCCTCGTTTCCTCCTACCATAGCACCGAAATAGACACTTCACATGGACATCTGGGGCCCTGCCCCCTTCCATGGTCTTAGTCGGGAGCGCTACTTTCTAGTCATCGTTGACGACTTCTCGCGCTTCACCACATTGTTCCCATTGGAGCGGAAGGCCGACGTGTCTACCGTTCTCCTCCCGTGGCTTCTCACTCTTCGCACCCACCACCGCCTGTCTGTAGGTCGCTTACACTCTGACCGAGGTGGCGAGTTCGCCTCTGGCACTCTTGGACGGTTCTGTCGTGCGGAGGGCATCCGCCAGATGTACACACTGCTGGACTCCCCACAACAGAATGGGGTCGTTGAGCGACGCATCGACCTGATCATGGATGTGGCTCGCACCTCCATGGTCCACGCTGGTGCACCCCATTTTCTGTGGCCGTGTGCCGTGCGCTACGCTGCTCACCAGCTTAACCTGTGGCCGCGCTCCCAGCGGCCACAGGTTTTATCGACCCTCCTCTAGACCCGGTCTCCTGGTGACGCGTCTGCGTTCTACGTCTGGGGTAGCCTTGCTCATGTCCGTGACAATGGCGCGGACAAGCTCTCTGCCCGCGCCCTTCCTTGTGTCTTCCTGGCGTTTCCGCTAGACGCCTCTGACTGGCTGTTCTACCACCCCCCAAACCACTGCTTTTATTACTCTTGTGACGTTACCTTCGACGAGACACTCGCCTACTACCGGCGCTTCCCATACCGCAATGCTCTTGTGCCTCCTCCTCCTCTCTTCCTTACCCCTTCCCCGCCTGCCGCACCCCTCCCGGCTCGCCCGACCCAGTCTGGTGTCTCCCACACCACTCAGTTCCCCTTGGTTGAACCTGTGGGGGAGTCGGCTGACTTTGGGCGCCCAGCTGCTGGGGGCGGGTCTGCTGTCCCTGCGGTGCCTCCCCCAGTCTTGATGCCCCAGTCCCCTTAGCCGGCTCCCCCCTTGCCTCAGCAGCAGCAACAGCCGCCACAACAGACTCAGCGGTTGCAGCAGGGAGTAGTGGGCTTGAGGGGTGCTGGTGTTGGACGTGTTGGTGTTGGGGGTGTTGGTTCTGGGGGTGCAAGTTCTGGGGGTGCTGACTCTGTGGGTGCTGGTTCTGTGGGTGGTGCATCCGAGGGGTGCTAGTCTTGGGGGTGCTATTTCGGGGAGTGCCAGTGGCAGCCGTGGTACCGCTGGATGTTTTGGAGAGGACAGGGAGCAATTGCAGCCGCAGTAGGAACCGCAGCAGCAGGCACAGCCGCAGTAGCAGGCATAGCCGCCACAGCGGAAGCAGCTGCAGTCTACCCTTCATCTCTTTGGTCTTGCTCCATTTTCCCCTGTCCACCCGCCCGTTCCTCCTCCGGTGCGTGACCCTGTTTACGACCCTTTGTTCCCTCCTTCAAACTCCTCTCCGGCTCGTTTTCCCCCCGCGCTCCCCTTCGTCCCCTGACTTGTCCCCTGTTCCCCCTTGTCCCCAGTCCCCAATTCTTCCCCACTGGGTCCGGCGCCCCTCTGGTGCTCGTCCTGTCTCTCCCCATCCTAGTGTCCACCTTATGGTCCTTCATTTGCATGCTCCTCCAGGCATAGTCCTTCCGTTGCCTCCCCCGTTGTCGCTCCTGTCGTCCCCCCCTCGCTCCGACGCTGCTCGCATTGCTCGTCCAGTCCTCTCGCACCGCTCGGGTCTCTAGTACTGCCTGTCCTCCGTCCGTCGGTGGTGCATCTGCCCTTGGCAATGACATGCAAGAGGACAGGCAGTACGAGATGGCCTACCTTTCTGCCACTATTCCCCATCTATGCTCCATGCTTGTATCCCCAGAGGGCGACCCTGATGCTCTCGACATCCTTGTTCCGTGCTCTTACGCTGAGGCGGTGTTGGAGCCCTGGGCAGCCCAGTGGATACAGGCCATGGAGGCTGAGATGGCATCCTACAGATCCACAAGCACTTACGTCGACGCAGTTCCCCCTCGTGGGGCGAACGTAGTCGATGTCATATGGATCTACACGATGAAGTGTGTACCTGGAGAGCCGCCGAAGATTAAGGTGCGTTACGTAGCTAGAGGCTTCAGTCAGCGTGAGGGTGTGGACTCCTTCCATACCTTCTCCCCGACCCCGAATATGACTACTCTTCGGGTCATTCTCCACATAGCTGCGCAGCGTGACTACGAGCTTCACTCACTCGACTTCTCCACAACGTTCCTGCAGGGTAGTCAGCACGAGCAGATCTAACTCCGGTACCCTCTAGGCATCTTTGGATCCTTCCCACCTAGGACCAAGTGGAGCCTGCGCCGTCCTGTCTACGGCCCTTGTCAGGCACCCCGTGAGTGGCACGACACGCTTCGCACCACTCTTGCTGAGCTGCAGTTCTTTTCGTCCTCAGCTGACCTTTCTCTCTTTGCTCGCACGGGTCAGACACCGTTCTACATTCTAATGTACGTAGACGATCTTATATTTGCTACTCCTAACAGAGTCACACTGGCTTCAGTGAAGGCCGAGTTACTTAGGAGACATACATGTACAGATTTGGAGGAGCTGAGACGCTATGTGGGCTTGGAGATCTCTCGTGACCGTACCGCTCGAACGATCACACTCTCCAACTCCCATATGGTGCAGCAGATCTTCCAGAGGTTCAGTCTCCAGTTCTCCTCAGCACAGCCCACCCTCTGCCTATGGTTCACAAGCTATCCGCTCCTGCTCTCACGGAGCCGATCGAGGCTAGTGGTCCATACGCAGAGCCGGTGGGGTGCCTCATGTACCTGATGACCTACACTTGACCAGATCTAGCGTACCCTCTCAGTCTCCTTGCTCGCTTTGTCATGACCGGCATGCACCAATTATTTCACTGGTCGGCTGCCCAGAGGGTACTGCGGTATCTAGCGAGTACATTAGGACTGGGGCTTGTGCTAGGAGGATGGAAGCCAGTGGTGCTCACTGGACACACAGACGCGTCGAGGGCTGACGACATGGAGACGCTCAGATCATCTCAGGGCTAATGTTTTAGTCTTGGTGCTGGTGCAATCTCGTGGAGGTCCACCAGGTCGTCGTCTGTAGCTAAGTATAGTTGTGAGGTAGAGATCTACGCTGGGACCATGGCCACTCAGGAGCTCCGCTGGCTTACATTCTTGCTCACATACTTTGGTGAGCAGCCTAGGTCTGCCCCGATCCTGTTTGCTGACAACAGGGCCATGATCCTTCTGTGTCAGGAGGCTCGACTTGAGGGTAGGGTGAGGCACATCCAGCTGCGGTACTTCCTGCTGCGTGAGTTGCAGCAGTGCGGCCATACTCGAGTGGTACAGTTGACCACAGAGGCCTACACCGCTGATATCTTCAACGAGGCACTTGCGCCTCGTGACCATCAGCGGTTCTGTACTCAGCTTGGTCTAGTCTCTCTAGCAGCACCACTACTTGTATCCTGAGTCATACTATACCTACTTGTACTTGTATTTCTATACATGCATGCCTTGTTATATCGCTGACTGGCCTTGTCGCCTCTTGTCTCAGTGGTCAGACTAGTAGTGCTGCCCTGAGTTGCCATGTTGCCTTCACCAGAGGTCGGACTAGTAGTGCTGCCCTAGTGTGCTCCGCCTTGTTATGAACTGCCACTATCTAGTCTAGGGGGGGTGTCTCTCAGAGTACTGAATTGATGCAGAATGTGAGATACAGTGTGGTTTTGTGCTAAGGGGCTGTACTCACTAAGAGTACGCACCTATCCAGCCTACAATATCATATACATATATGTTTGACACACCCCCTAGGCTAGATGAGGGGCAGTGCCTGGCAAGAGACACTCAGCTCAGGGTGGCACTACTAGTCCAACCTCAGAGGGAAGAGACCAGTACAAGCAAAACTGGAACAACCCAGGGCGGCACTACTAGTCCAGCCATAGGAACAAGGGCCACAAGGCTAGTCAAGATAATATAATGAGAATTACACAATCAAGGTCCTAGCTAGTGAGAAGCTACAGGAACCATACCAAGCTGTACACAGTGCCGCTGATGATCTTTAGGCGCAAGCGCCTTCGTAAAGATATCAGTTGTGCTGGCACTTAAGGCCAAGCGTACTACGCGGGCCTGGCGGCACTGCTATAGCTCGCGCAGAAGGAAGTACCGCAGCTGGATGTGCTTCGCTCTGCCCTTCAGTCGAGGCTTCTGATACAGGAGGATCATGGCCCTGTTGTCAGCATACAGGACCGGGGCAGAGCTAGGCCGCTCACCTAAGTCTGTGAGCAAGAAAGTCAGCCAGCGGAGCTCCTGTGCCGCCATGGCACCGGCGTAGATCTCAGCCTCACAACTAGATTGGGCAACCGACAAGGAGCGAGTGGACCTCCACGAGATGGCACCCGAACCAAGGCTCAAACAGTAGCCCTGGGAGGACCTGAGCGTCTCAGCGTCGTCCGCCCACGAAGCGTCTGTGTGCCCTGTAAGGACCACTGGTCAGCGTCCTCCTAGCACTAGCCCCATGCCCGATGTGCTTGCAAGATAACGCAAAACCCTCAAAGCAGCCAACCAGTGTTGTGGTCAGTGTCTGCCGGTGGCCACAAAGCGAGCCAGGATGCTGATAGGGTAAGCGAGATCTGGACGAGTGCAAGTCGTCAGGTACATGAGGCAACCCATCAGCTCTGCGTAGGGACCACTAGGCTCTACAGCCTCTCTAGGGACTGGGGCAGAGAGTCTGTGGTCTACTGGTAGAGGGGTGGGCTGTGCGGAGGAGAACTCAAGGCCGAACCTCTAAAGGACGAGACACACCAAGTGTGACTGTGTAAGAGTGATGGTGTATGGTGCTCTGTCCCTGGAGATATGAAGGGCAAGGTAGTGACGCAACTCTCCTAGGTCAGTGCAGGTGTGTCTCCTCAGCATCTCAGCTTTAACGGAGGTCAGTGCGTCTCTGTTTGCAGTAGCAAAGATCAGGTCATCTACGTAGACAAGGATGTAGAACGGGATCTGGCCAACACAAACGAAGAGCGAGGGGTGTGTAGACGATGGAAAGAACTGCAGGTTAGCTAACGTAGCGTGCAACATGTCGTGCCACTCACTGGGCGCCAGCCGCAGGCTGTAAACCAGGCGCCACTGGGTCCCCGGGGCGAAGGTGTCAGTGAAGCCTGGCGGGCGACGCAGGAAGACCTGCTCGTGAAGACTGCCATGAAGAAACTTTGTCGAGAAGTCGAGAGAGTACAGCTCGTAGTGACGCTGTACTGCTACGTGTTGCAGCAACCGAAGAGTGGTCATCTTCGGGGTCGGGGCGAAGGTCTAAAAGAAGTCAACACCCTCACGCTGACTGAAGCCTCTAGCAACGTAGCGCACCTTGTACACCAGCGGCTCTTCAGGAGGGCGCTTCAAGATGTCATCTCCGCATCCATGGCAGCTATCCACCGAGAGGCCTAGGGTCGCGAGGTCGCCTCAGGATGTCAAAGGCGTCTGGGTCCCCTCAGGGACTAGCAGCATGGAGCAGAGATGAGGCGCGGCCTCAGACAGGAAAGCTAGCTCTTACTGCCGGTCCTCCAGGACGCCACTGCCAAGGGCAGCAGCACCCCGGACGGACGGAAGACGGACAAGGTCAGAGACCAAAGCAGTGGCATATTCAAGGCGGCGGGTAGAGGCAAACTCAGCGACGGCAGCGACAAGCGCGTCAAGACTCGAGACATGAGCAGACGGGTCGGTAGCGAGGGATACAAGGACCCAAGGAACAAGAGGACTAGCAGCACAAAGGTAGTCAGACTGAGGAGGCGCAGCGACAACAAGCGACGACGGAGGAGGCGATGGGAGGAGGGCAGGATGTGACACGTGGGAACGAAGCAACATAGGGTGAGAGCGCGGAACAGGGGAGACGGGACGAGCACGAGAGGGACGACGAGACCAGAAGTGGGATGGAGGCATCGAGTCAGGAGACACAGGAGGAGAACGCGGAGGAAAACGAGCCAGAGACGAGTCTGGCGGAGGAAATACAGGATCATAGACCGGTGGGGGAGGCGCAAGCGGGCGGTTGGGGGAGGGAAGATCGAGGAGACGAAGGGCGGACACCGGCGGCGAGTGCTGCTGCTGCTGCTGCTCCACGCCAATACCAGAACCTCCAGCTGCACCACGGGTATGTCCGGGACACTCCACGCCAGCACCTCCAAAGCGAGAACCCTCTCCAATACCAGTGCCACCCCCAGGACTGCCGGGACGAGCCACAACAGTAACCCCAGGACTAGCACCCCCAGAGCCAGCACCCACGGAACGAGAACCCTCTCCAGCATTGGTGCCACCCCCAGGACTGCAGAGACAAGCCACAACAATACCCCTAGGACTAGAACCCTCCTCAACGCCCGCACCCCCAGAGCGCGTGGACCCCTGCGGCAGTTACTTCTGTGGCGGCGGTGACGGCGGCTGCGACGACAACTGCTGCCGCTGCGGCGGCGACGGTGGCTGCTGCTGCGGCGGTGGAGGAGGGGATAACTCGGTGGAGATTGGCGGCGACACCGAAGCCACGGGGCCCCCGAAGTCAGCCGACTCCTCGACCGGGACAACCGACGGGAGGGGAGTGACGTGAGACACAGCAGACGGGGCGAGATGGGGAGGAAAAGGAGCAAAGGCTACGGGGGGAGTGGGGACCAGGAACAGGGGCGGGGCAACGGGGAGACCTCGGTGGGGAAAGCTGGTGTAGAGAGAGACAGACTTGTCAAATGTGACGTTATGGGACTGAAAGAAACGGTGAGATGGCGGGTGCTCAAATTACCAGTCAGACGCGTCAAGGGGGAAACCAAGGAAGACACAAAGGACGGTGCGGGCAGTGAGCTTGTCCGTGCCAAAGACACGAACGTGAGCAAGGCAGCCCCAGACGTGGAATGCAGACACATCACCAGGGAACCTTGTCCAAAGAAGGTTCGGCGAAACCTGCGGCTGCTGGGAGTGTGGCCACAGGTTAAGCTGATGAGCAGCGTAGCGAACCGCGTACAGCCACAGAAAATGGGGTGCACCGGCATTGATCATGGAGGTACGAGCCACCTCCATGACCAAACCGATGCATCGCTCAGTGACCCCATTCTGCTGCGGGGAGTCCGGCAGGGTGTACGACTGGGTGATGCCCTCCGCACGACAAAACTGGCCAAGCCGACTGGAGGCAAAATCGCCGCCACAGTCGGAGTGGAGACGCAGCACGAGGAGGCCACGGTGGATTCGCGCAGCTACGACCCACGAGATATGGGTGTTAGGCATGTCGGTCTTCCGCTCCAAGGAAAACATCGTGGTGTAGCGCATGAAGTCGTCGGCAAGCACTAGAAAGTAGCGCTCGCGACGTGGCCCAGGGACAGGGGCGGGACCCAAAACGTCCAGGTGCATGGCCTAGAGTGGCGCAGTGGTAGGGGGGAGCGACGAGGAGTGAGGAGCATGGCGCAGCCGGCCCTCGACAAAGAGCATGCATGGCGGTGCAGGCGAGGGAGGGAGGGCAGGGAGCAATGCTGGGAGAACACGGACAAGCCCGTGATGGGACATGTGACGCAGACGCGGGATAGCGGGGTGACCTAGATGGTGGTGCCACAGCAGGGAAGGGTGGGTGAGCGACTGACACGAGCAGGCTGCAGCTACCTGAGTGGACGAGGTGACCTGGGGGGACGCTCCCACCGGGGGGGACGCGGTATCCAGCGTGAATAGGCCAGACACGGGGTCCTGGGGAAACGTGGTAAGAGGGGCACCAGTGGCGACCTCGGTACAAACGGCGTACCGCTCGTATCTAGGGAACGTAGTGGTGACGCCAAGGTCCTGAAGACAGCCGACACCGACTAGGTTCCTGGAGAACGAGGGGATGTGCAAGCATGTAAGAGAGCCCGAGGGGACCGCCGGACAGGGAAGGGTAGTGGAGCTACGTGTGACTACTGGGCTTGAGAAGGGGTCAGCCAGCGTTACAGCGGCAGGGGCGACAAGTGGCGAGAGCTAAGTGTGGTCGCGGAAGAAACTAGCAGACGCGCTAGAGTCGGGCGTGAAAGAGAGCGAGGCAGTAGCGTCTGCAGTAGCAGCAGCTGGCGGAGGATCTAGCGTAGAGCCTAAGCTAAACCGAGCAGGAGGTCCTATGCCTGACGCAGCAGCGAAGCCTAGAGTACACATAGAGGGCACACCTCCACTAGGCAACACAGGGTAATAAGTTCAGGTCACACTAGAGTCATCAGCTTACATGACATACAGTACATAGCAGTCCTAATCTGATCCATGTCAAGCTCAAAGACTGGCACACGGCTGCGAGTCAGGGCGTACCAGTCAGGAGGGTCCGAGGTGGGACCAAAACGGAGACAGTAGAGTTCGTCAAGGGGGCGGTTGCATTGGGCGGTGGTGTGACCTGAACAGTCGCAGACGGTGCTGCGGCGGGGGCCGGTCTGGAGCTGGTACTGGCAGGTGGCCACAGTGGGGCCGCCACCCGACACCGGGCCGCGCGGGGCACCACCACAACCACCACCACTAGCGCCACCAGGCCGCCACGACAGCGAGGGTCCCCACGGTGGCTGCCCTACTGCTGCGACTGCTGTTGCTGAGGCTGCTACTGCTGCTGCTGCTGAGGCTGCGGCTGCTGCTGCTGCTGTTCCAAATCACCACTGCTGATCGCCTCGTCTGCACCACCGTTCCTGCCCCCACCTCCACCACCCTTCCCTCCACCACGCCCTCCCTTGGGGCGGCGGCCGACTTAGCAGCAGGGGGTAGCTCAGCAATAGTGGCAGAAACGTCAGAGTAAGTTCACTGGGGGGAAGCACTATCCTGGAAGATAGGAACCGGCGTAGTACCGCTAGACTGAGCGATAGTGCACTGGCGGGTCTCTATCGCGGATAGGGCGGTGAGAAAGGCGGTAAGGGTGAGGTCACCTGGGTGGTAATTAAGGAAGATCTCGCGGGCAATGGCTAGGCAGTCAAGCAAACACGTGACAATGAGGTAAGGGGTAGCACAGGGCGGCGGCTGGAAGGCAGTGAGCTGTGCCTTAGTACTAGCGGCACGGTAGCTAGTCTCCAGGGCACGGAGGTGCGTGGGAAGGTCAGCGACAGTGGGGAAGGATGCAAGGTAAGAGAAAAGCATGGGGAGGATCAGGCGGCCTGCAGAGGCTGAGGCAGGGGTGGAATAATGCGCGATGACAGCATCTAAGTAGTCCTTGGCGTTCGCTACTGTGGTAATGCGGGGATGCTCAGACAGGGGGAGGGCGTGGCTAATGGCAAGCTGGGCAACAGCGTCGCACGTGTCCAAGACAGTACAGGCAAGCTCGGCAGCGACAAAAGCCTCACGCTCGGCAGACGTGGGGGCGTTAGGGAGGGCAGCAGGCGAGGGGGGGCATGGGTGTTAACATGAGCTAGCTAGGAAGAGGCGCCATGGAATGGCGAGAGGTTTTAGGCTAGGGAAAAATATCGAGAGAGAAGAGAGGAGGAATAGAAGAGAGAGGAATACAAGAAGGGGGGTTGTACCCTCTACAGTAGAATCCAATAACACCTACCAAGCCTACCATTATATACTGTATATATCAAATAGATAATTTCTTACACCCCCAAGGCTTGGTAGCTGAAAGCCCACCACACACACAGCACACTAAGCCACAAAACCCGTAGCACCCCCATACTCAGCAGCAGCGACGGCTATTCCAGCATGGTCAACCCCACGGTGCTTGAGGCGGGGCGACGTCGACAACGAGGGCAGCGGCTGCAACGGCGGCAGCGTCGACAGCGGCGGTGGCGGCGGCGTGCGGCGGCATGCAGCGGCGTGGCCAGTGGCACCAGCTGCGACGAGAGCGGCTTTTACGACAGCTGCCGGCGGCGGCGGAGCTTGCAGCATTCGGCGGCGTGGTCGGGCTCCGCGACGGTGGGACGGCCGGCGCGAGTCAGCCGTCGGCTACGGCAAGGAAGAGGGGATGCAAGGGAAGGGGGCGGGGCTTCAGCAGCTAAGCCCAGGAGCGTGCCGCCCCATGTGGCACGCTGGCTGCATGGGGGCATGCTAGCCAGTGCTAAGACGGGGCGCTGGCCGCTGCCGTCCGTGCCGTCCGCGCGCTGGCGCGTAGACGCTGCCACGGCAGCACGACGGCGCCGTCACGGAAGCACGACATGGCCGTGGCGGCGGCGCGGAAAGGACAGGAGCCAGGAACAGAATGTGCAGAAGCGTGATGAGCAGCCCTGAGTAGAGGGACTTGCTCTGAAACCATGTTAAAATGAGCTAGCTAGGAAGAGGCGCCATGGAAAGGCGTGAGGTTTTAGGCTAGGGAAAAATATCGAGAGACAAGAGAGGAGGAATAGAAGAGAGAGGGATACAAGAAGGGGGGTTGTACCCTCTACAGTAGAATCTAGTAACACCTACCAAGCCTACCATTATATATATATCAAATATATAGTTTAACAATGGGAGCTTACCAATATATATATACCAGAGAGTGGCCGTCCTGGCGCTCGCCAGTCAGCTGGCGGCGGAGGTCGATGAGCCATGCCTCAAACTCAACGGCCCGCCCTTCGCGACCAGGCAAAGCACACCGTTCGCCATCGCCACAGCTGCAGCAGCTGACAGCCGTTGGCAGAGGAGAGCGGTGGGGAGTGGTGGAGAGCAGTGGGGAACGGTGACGAACGGTGGAGAGCGGTGGAGAATGGTGGTGTGCATTGAAGAGCGGTGGAGTGCAGTGGAGTGCGGTGGAGTGCGGTCCTGAGCGGTGACGTGTGGTGGATAGCGATGGAGACTGCCGGGGGGAGCGCCGGTTCAAAGGGGAGCCAAGGCCGGCAGGTGGAGGCGGCGGAGCGGTTCGGCGGCGCATCGACACGGCGTCACGGCGGCACTGCGGCACGGCTGCCCGGCAGTGCGGGTGACATGGCGTCACGGCGAAGGCGGGGCCAGCGGGAGCGGGGCTGGCAAGCGCGGGGCCAGCAAGCACGGTGCTGGCAGGCGCAGGGCTAGCGAGCAAGGGCCAGTGAGCGCAGGGCTGGCACGCGCAATTCCAATGAGCTACAAGCCAGCGAGCGACGGGGCTGGCGAGCGCGGGGCCGGCGAGCGCGGGGCCGACGAGCGCAGGGCCGGCGAGCTACGGGCCGGCAGGCACAGGGCTGGCGAGCGCAGGGCCAGCGAGCGACGGGGCCGGCAGGTGCGGGGCTGGCGAGCGCGGGGCCAGCGAGCGACGGGGCTGGCAGGCGCGGGGCTGGCGAGCGCGGGGCCAGCAAGCGACGGGGCTGGCAGGTGCAGGGCTGGCGAGAGCGGGGCCAGCGAGCGACGAGGCCGGCAGGCGCGGGGCCAGCAAGCGACAGGGCTAGCAGCACAGCGTGACTACGAGCTCCACTCTCTCGACTTCTCCACTGCTTTCCTTCAGGGCAGCCTACACGAGCAGGTCTACCAACGCCCCCCTCAGCGCTTCACCGGTACTTTCCCTCTTGGGACCCAGTGGCTCTTCCGGCGCCCCTTCTACGGCTTGCGACAGGCACCCCGTGAGTGCCACGACACGTTGCGTGCCACGCTAGCTGGCGTACAGCTCTTTCTGTCCTATGGTGACTCTTCGCTCTTCATTCGTGCTGGCCACTCTCCGTTCTACATCCTTGTCTACATAGACGACCTGGTATTTGCTATTGGAGACAGAGACACACTGGCCTCCGAGAAGGCTGAGCTGCTGAGGAGACACACCTGCACTGACCTGGGAGAGCAGCGTCGCTACCTTGGCCTGCAGATCTACAGGGATAGAGCAGCGCGCACCATCACTCTTACCAGGTCCTTCAGAGGTTCGGTCTTCAGTTCTCACTTGGCCTTCGGTGCCAACACAGCTGATGATCTCTAGGCGGAAGCTGTTAGAATGAGAGAATGAACTAGAATGGGAGAGTACAAGGTAGTATAACCTAGAAGCTGTACCCTCTAAGACACAAACCTATACAGTCTATACAAACATAACAATATATGTTTCACACACCCCCGACACTACATAAGAGCATTTCCTAACGAGAGAACGAGCAGCTCAGGGTGGCACTACTAGTCCGACCTCTGAGGCAAGGGTCAAAGACCAGTCAAACGAGTACAGACACAAGCCAAAAGCAAAACCACGGCGGCACTACTAGTCCAGCCACAGGAGGTAAGGCCACAAGGCCAGTCAGAATAAAATATATAAAAAGGTCTGTACACAGTCAAGGCCCTAGCAAGTGAGCGGCTACAGGAACAAGACCTAGCTGTACACAGTGTCGCTGATGATCTTTAGGCGCAAGCGCCTTTGTAAAGATATGAGCTGTGTTGGCACCAGAGGCCAAGTGTACTACGCGAGCCTGGCGGCGCTGCTGTAGCTCACGTAGGAGGAAGTACCGCAACTGAATGTGCTTCGCCCTGCCCTCGAGTCGCGGCTCCTGACACAGGAGGATCATGGCCCTTTTGTCAGCGTACACGACCGGGGCAGAGCTAGGCCGCTCACCTTGTAAGTCAGTGAGCAAGAAGGTCAGCCAGCGGAGCTCTTGTGCCGCCATGGCACCAGCGTAGGTCTCGGCCTCAAAGCTGGACTGAGCAACAGACGATGAGCGGGTAGCTCTCCACGAGATGGCACCTGAACCAAGGCTGAAGCAGTAGCCCTGGGAAGACCTGAGTGTCTTGGCGTCGTCTGCCCACAAAGAATCTGTATGCCCAGTAAGGACCACTGGCCTGCGCCCTCCTAGCACTAACCCCATGCCCGATGTACTTGCAAGATAACGCAAAACCCTCTTAGCGGCAGAACAGTGCTGAGGTCGGTGTCTGCCTGTAGCCACAAAGCAAGCCAGGATGCTGAGAGGGTATGCGAGATCTGGGCGAGTGCAAGTCATCAGGTACATGAGGCAACCCACCAGCTCAGCGTAAGGGCCACTGGGCTCTACTGACTCAGGAACTGGAGCAGAGAGCCTGTGGTCTAGAGGCAGAGGGGTGGGCTGTGCAGAGGAGAACTGAAGGCCGAACCTCTGAAGGACCTGGCGCACCAAGTGTGACTGAGTGAGGGTGATGATCTGCTCTGTCCCTGGAGATCTGCAAGCCAAGGTAGTGGCGCAGTTCTCCAAAGTCAGTGCAGGTGTGTCTCTTCAGCAACTCTGCCTTCATCGAGGCCAGTGCGTCCGTGTCTGCAGTGGCAAAGACCAGGTCATCTACGTAAACAAGGATATAGAACGGAGCCTGGCCAGCACGAACAAAGAGCGAGGGGTCTGCAGAGGACGGAAAGAATTGCAGGTCAACAAGGGTAGCACGCAGCATATTGTGCCACTCCCGGGGAGCATGCCGCAGGCCGTAGACGGGGCGCCGCAGGGGCCACTGGGTCCCAGGAGAGAAGGTACCGGTGAAACCCTGAGGGTGTCGCAGGTAGACCTGCTTGTGTAAACTGCCCTTAAGAAATGCAGTGGAGAAGTCGAGGGGGTGAAGCTCGTAGTCACGCTGAGCTGCTACGTATAGCAGCACCCAAAGAGTAGTCATCTTCGAGGTCGGAGCGAAAGTCTGAAAGAAGTCCACCCCCTTACGCTGACTGAAGCCTCTAGCCACGTAGTGCGCCTTGAACACAGGCGGTTCTCCAGGAGGCCGCTTCACCTTGAAGAGCTAGCCACCATCGACTACGTTCACCCCAGGTGGGGGAACAACGTCGATGTAGGTGCCCGTGGATCTCCAATATGCCATCTCCTTCTCCATGGAAGCTATCCACTGAGAGGCCCAAGGTCCCGAGACTGTCTCTGCGTAAGTGCGAGTTGTCGGGATGTCAAAAGCATCTGGGTCACCCTCAGGGACTAGCAGCATGGAACAGAGATGGGGAGGAGCCTCAGAAAGGAAAGAAAGCTCGTACTGGCGGTCCTCCAGGACGTCACCGCCGAGGGCAGGAGCACCCCCGACAACTGGAGGACAGGCAGGGTCGGAGACCAGAGTGGTGGCGTAGTCAAGGTGACGAACAGAGGCGAACTCAGCGACCGCAGTGATGAGAGCGTCAAGACGCGAAACCGGAATAGACGGGTCGGTAACGAGAGAGGCAAGGACCCTAGGAACAAGAGGACGGGCGGCACAAAGGAAGTCAGACAGAGGGGGAGGCGCAACAACAAGGGAGGATGGAGGAGGCGATGGCAGGGGGGGAGGACGAGACGCGTGGGAACGAAGCAACATAGGGTGAGAGCACGGGACATGGGAGACAGGGCGAGCACGGGAGGGACGGCGAGACCACACGTGAGATGGAGAAGTCGGGTCAGGAGACAGAGGAGGAGACACATGGGGGGAACGAGGGGGGAGACGAGCCGGAGACGAGTCCGGGGGAGGGAACACAGGGCCGTAGATAGGAAGAGGAGGGAACGGCAGGAGAGGAACAGACGCAGGGTCAGGAGACGGAAGGCCGAGCAGGCGAAGGGCTGACACCGGCGGTGACTGCGGCTGCGGTGGCACAACACCGACACCGGGGCCGCAAGCTGCTCCACGGCTACCTCCGGAACACTCCACTCCTTCACCCCCAGAAGGAACACCCCCAGAGGCCGAAGCCCCTCGAGCACCGGTACCACCCCCAGGCCCGCCGGGACAGGCCACGACAGGAACCCCAGGATTAGTACCCATCCCAACGCCAGCACCCCCAGAGTCAACGAACTGCTACTGCGACGGTTACGGCGACAGCGGCGGCAACGACGGCTGCGGCGGCGGCAACGACGGCTGCGGCGGTGACGGCAGCTGTGACAGCGGTGGCGACAGCCAGTGTGAACAGTCCAGACACCGGTCTTGGGGGAACGTGGTGAGGGGAGCACCAGTGGCGGCCTCGGTACAGACAGCGTACCGCGCGTAACCAGGGAACGGAGTGGTGACGCCAAGGTCCTGGAGGCAGCCAACACCAACTAGGTTCTTGGAGAACGAGGGGATGTGCAGGCCTGTAAGATAGCCCAAAGGAACCGTCGGACAGGGAAGGGTGGTGGAACTGCGTGCAACTACCGGGCCGGAGGAGGGGTCGGCAAGGGAAACTGCAGCAGGAGCAGGAAGCGGCGTCAGCGTAGTGGAGTCGCGAAAGAAATACCGAGAAGCGCCAGAGTCCAAGGTGAAGGAGAGCGCGGTAGTGACGTCCGGAGTCGGAGCAGCGACAGAAGAACCAAGGCTAAACAAAGCAGGGGATCCTACGCCTGACGCAACAGGGGAGGCACGACTAGACACGCCTACACTAGGCAACAAGGTGTAATAAGAAGCAGGCACACTAGAGTCATCAGCATACATCACATGCAAGGCGGCAACAATCTCATCCATGTCCATATAAAAAATCTGAATGCTGCGGCGAAGCAAGCAGTGGCAGTCGAGGAGGTCGGGCGACGGGCCGAAGCACTGACGAAACATGTCGTCCAGGCAACGGAAACAGCGGACGGAGGTGTGACCCAAATAACCGCAAACGAAGCCACGGCGAGGACCGGTCTGAAGCAGGTACTGGCAGCACCCGTCACCCGAACCGCCACTCGACAGCCCACCACGCGCACGACCACCACGTCCAGCGCCACCACCAGCGCCAGGCCACCCGGGCGGGAGACCACCCGCCCGCCTTTGCTGCTGCGGCTGCTGCTGCTGGTGCGAGGGCTGCTGCTGCGGCTGGTGCGTGTCCGGCTGCGACACTTGCGGCTGCTGAGGCGGCTGCTCGGCTGCACCTGTCAGGGTCCCCTCGTCAGCGCTACCACCAGGCAACCTGACTCCACCACCACCTCCACCTCCATCTGCACCGCCACCCCCACCGTCGCGCCCAGCCTTGGGGCGGCGGCCCATCCCGGAACGGATCTGCGCTACAGCTGCAAACTCAGCCACAGCAGCAGAACCGTTGGAGAAGGTGCACTTAGTGGGGGCACAACCTTGAAAGATAGGGACCGGCACAGTATCGCTGGTCTGGGCGATAGAGCGCTGACGGGTCTCTATGGCAGATAGGGTGTCGACAAAGTCAGTGAGGGTGAGGTCACCGGGGTGGATGCTAAGGAAGCGTTCGCGGGCAGTAGCAAGACGGTCAAGGAGGCGGGTGGCAAACAAGTAGAGGGTAGAGTAGAGGGGCACCTGAAAGGCTCTAAGCTGGGTCTCAGTGCAGGCAGAGCGTCAAGTCGCATCTATCGTGCGTAGGTGAGCTGCCAGATGGGCGACAGTAGGGAAAGACGCAAGGTTAGGAAAGAGCATGGGCAGGATCAGGTGACCTACAGAGGCAGCGGGCGGGTTGGAATAGCGCTTTACAACAGCATCTAGGAACTCCTGCGCAGACGTAACCGACCGAAAGCGAGGACGCTCAGAGAGGGGGAGAGCATGACTTATTGCAAGCTGCGCTACAGCGCCACGCGACAACCGGAATGAGCGGGCAAGGGCAGCAGCTGCAGCGGACTCACGGTCAGCGGACGAGGGGTCTGCGGGTAGGGCAGCAGGGGGATCAGGACAGGGAAGCGTACCGTCGAGGTGGACCACCAGGGAGTGGCCATCCTGCCGCTGACTAGTGAGATGGCGGCGGAGGTCAACCAACCATATGTCAAACTCGAGTGGCTGACCCTCTGCGACGAAGCGGAGCACGGAGTCCGCCATCAGGATCAATGCAGCAGCGGTGCAGTGCAGTGTGGAGCAGTGCAGAGCGGTGCAATGCAGTGCAGTGCGGTATTGTGCGGTGCAGTACGGTGCTGTGCGGTGCAGTGCGGTACCGAGGGATGAGGGGCGGTGCAGTGCGGTGCGGTATGGCGGGCAGTTACACAATGGACGCTGGGGTTGGCGGCGGGCCGGCGGACGAGAAGGGACGGGCGTGGGGGCCGACTAGGAACGGGCGCAAGGGGGCCAGCTGGACCGAGCGCTAGGACCGGTGAGGGATGGGCGTGAGGGCCGGCTAGGAACGGGCGCACGGGGCTGGCTAGAACGGGCGCGAGGGGGGCCGGCTAGAACGGGCGCGGGGGGCCGGCTAGAACGGGCGCAAGGGCCTGCTAGGAACGGGCGTGACGGCGCGAGGGGCTGGCTAGGACGGGCGCGACAGCTCAAGGGGCCGACTAGGGCGGGCGCGACGGCTCAGGGGGCCGGCTAGGACGGGTGCGACGGGCCGGCTAGGACTGGCGCGACGGCTCAGGGGGCCGGCTAGGGCGGGCGCGACGGCTGAGGGGGCCGGCTAGAAACGGGCGCGACGGCGCGAGGGGCCGGCTAGGACGGGCGCGACAGCTCAGGGGGCCGGCTAGGACGGGCGCGACGGCTACGGCGGCCGGCTAGGACGGGCGCGACGGCTCAGGGGGGGGGGCGGCTAGGAACGGGCGCGACGGTACGAGGGGGGCCGGCTAGGACGGGCGCGACGGCTCAGAGGGCCGGCTAGGAACGGGCGCGACGGCGCGAGGGGCCGGCTAGGACGGGCGCGACGGCTCAGGGGGCCGGCTAGGAACGGGCGCGACGGCTACGAGGGCCGGCTAGGACGGGCACGACGGCGCTAGGGGCGCAAGGGGCCGGCTAGGAACGGGCACGAGGGGGGGGGGGAGGGGCTAGGGCCTAGGGCGGAAGTGTGGGCGGGCTAGATGGACCTAACCTACTCATGATGCCATGTTAGAATGAGAGAATGAACTAGAATGAGAGAGTACAAGGTAATATAACCTAGAAGCTGTACCCTCTAAGACACAAACCTATACAGTCTATACAAACATAACAATATATGTTTAACAGAAGCGCCTTAGTAAAGATATCAGAGGCCAAGTGTACTACGCGGGCCTGGCGACGGGCCGTAGGGGGCGCGAGGGGCCGGCTGGGGGCGGAAGGAGCCCTAGGGGCGCGAGGGGCCGGCTAGGTGCTCGAGGGGCCGTTAGGGCGCGCTGGGCCGGCTAGGGGCGCGAGGGGCCGTTAGGGGCGAGAGGGGCCGGGTAGGGGCTAGCAAGGTGCGGTAGGCTAGGGCGCGGGGCGGAAGCGGGTGGGTGGACCTACCTATTCGTGATACCATGTTAGAAACTTGAATGAATGGTTGAACACAAGGGAGAACAGGGGAGATATATGGTTTGGGTTGTACCCTCTAAGAACATACCCTATCTAGCCTATAACTTCTACATAACAACATATGTATAAATTGACACTACCTACTCATGATCAGGCCTCTGAATAGGATTAGAAATACTCTTTCTTGTAAGGGTACTCGCTTGCTGCCACTTTTTCTGTAAGGGCATATTTCTAAGCTACTTTGTAACATAAGGGTCATAAATATTTGTACTTTTTCACATAAGGGTATAACTCCAGCATAGCCTTACACTTTCTGTAGTTACAGGATCTCGCGTGATCAGACGACTGACATGTTGCAGATCTGATGTGACGACGTGCCTTGGGCTTCACTCGACAGGGTGCGCCAAGATTTTTGTTTGTTAGCGCTGAAGTGGAGGGAATGTCGCACCTTGGTAATTTTGCTGTTATAATTTTTGTGGTCACGCGTTAGGGCGTATTTGTACAATCGTGCGTTCAGTACCAGGGAACCAAACTTCGCGAACTACCAAATCGAACCGAACAGGAATTCGCGTTTTGACCCTCGGACCGCATTGTTTCGCGTTTCTGAGTCCATTTCGGGTTTGCTGGTACTGAACACTATCTTGTAGAAATATGTCCTCTTTCCCTAGACCTGGTCGTGACCTGAATTCCCATTGTGAGTAATTTATGTGGCACTCGTGATTTCAATTTAGTGAGCTGTAGGGTACATAAGGGGCAGCCCAGAGGCTTGGTTAAAAAAGTGTGCTATGCGCTGACTACCCAAACGTGAACAGTGTTTGAGCTGCCTAAATAATTCATAGTTGCCCGAGATGCGAGTTAAGGTGTCCCAAGCACAATCCTTTTCGGAGTTTGGGCTGATGCCACCCTTGGTGGCCGTACCCGACTCGGTTTTTTTTTTTTTTTTTTTTTTTTTTTTTGGTTCCTTCATTTGAAACTAGGGGACTTAGCCGAATCCTCCCAGTTGCGAGGTGTATGGGAGGATTGTCTCTGTTAGTGGGGGACTTAGCCGAATCCTCTGGGTTGCAAGGGTACTACAGGAGCTTTGTCTCTGCCAGTGGGGGACTTCACCAATTTTTTTGGGTCGCTCGTGTCAACTTATACATATGTTGTATGTAGAAGTTATAGGCTAGCCTAGGTGTGTGCTTCTAGTGAGTACAACCTCAACAGGTATATGTTCTAGGTTTCTCACACTAGTCACATTATTCTCGTATTCTAACATCGTATCACGCTTAGGTTAGGTCCCCCGCCCACCCGCTTCCGCCCACGCCCTAGCCTACACGCCCTAGCTAGCCCCTTAGCGCCGGGCCCCTTCGCGCCCCCTAGGCCCCCGTCACGCCCGCTAGGCCCCGTCGCGCCCGCTAGGCCCAGTCTCGCCCGCTGGGCCCTGTCGCGCCCGCCCGGCCCGTAGCGCCCACCCGGCCCCTCCCAGCGCACGCCCACCTGGACCCTGCCGCGCCCTCTCCCGGCCGCCCAGCCCATGTCGCGCCCGCCCTCAGCGCCAGGCCGGCCCCGTCGCACCCGCTAGGCCCCTCCTAGCTACCGCGTGGCCCCTCCTAGCTCCCGCACGACCCCTTCGACCGCCGGTCCGGCCCCTCTCTAGCGCCCGTCAGGCCCCAGTGCGCCCGCCCGGCCCCTCCTAGCGCCCGCCTGGCCCCAGTGCGCCCGCCCGGCCCCTCGTAGCGCCCGCCCGGCCTTTAGCGCCTGCCCGGCCTCTCGCGCCAGCCCGGCTCCATCGCACCTGCCCGGCTCACAGCGCCAGCCTAATGCCCGCCCGGCCCCTCCTCGTGCCTGCTCGGCCTGTCGCACCACCTCGGGCCCCATGTCTTCTGCTCGCCCGCGCTAGAGCGCCTCGCAGCCGCCCTACTGGAGAGTGCTGCTGCCGTGTCCCCGTGCCGCTGTGCTCTTGCAGAGCTGTGGAGCTGTGCCGCAATGTCGCTGTGGAGCTGTGTCGCTGACCCTGCACGATGGCTGACTTCGTGCACTGACTGGACGCTGAGGGCCACGCGATTGACTTCGCCACATGGCTCTCCGATCTCCGCCGTCAGCTTACAGGTCAGCGCCACGATGGGCACTCTTTGGTTGTCCATGCTGATGGCTTGCTCCCCCGCCCCCCTGCACCTGCTCCCCTCCCTGCTGACCCCACCTCTGCTGAGAGTGAGGCTTTCTCTACTGCTGCGCTTGCCTGTGCGGTCCGAGACTCTCGCGATGCAGTAGCTCAGATTGCCATCAGTCACGCCCTCCTTGTGTCTGAGCGCTCGCGCTTCGCTACGGTTGATACGGCCAAAGCTTATTTAGACGCTGTTGTTGCTCGCTATTCCACGCCTGCATCCGCTTCTGCCGACCGCTTGCTCTTCCCGATGCTGTTCCTTGACCTTGCTGCCTTCCCTACTGTTGCCGACTTTGCCACTCACTTGCGTGCTCTAGAGTCTCGCTATCGCACTGCCAGCACTGCTGCCCAGCTCATTGCGCCCCCCCCCCCCATTCTGCATGACGCTCTATTTTATCGCCATGCGACTGCCGGACCGCCTCGCTAGTGCTCGCGACTGCTTCCTTAGCCAGCACCCGGGTGACCTCACCCTGACCGTCTTTGCCGACACCCTCACCGAGATCGAGACTCGCCAGCGCACTATCGCTCAGTCGAGCGGTGCGCCGGCAGTCTCTATCTTTCACGGCTGTGCCCCCTCCCAGTGCACGTTTACTGACGTTTCGGCTGCGGTCGCCATTGCGACCCCTCTTACCGAGATGGCTGCTGCGGTCCACCCGCGGCAGCGCCTGCGCCGCACTGGCCGTGGCCGCCAGGGCGGTCGTGGTGGTGGAGCTGGTGGTAGTGGTAGTGGTGGTGGTGATGGTAGCCCGCCTGAGGGGACTACCACTGGTGGGCAGGAGCAGACACAGTCGCCTCTGCAGCAGGAGCAGCCCCAGCAGCAGCCGCCGTCACAGCAGCAGCCGCCGCAGTCGTGGGCTCGTCTCCCGCTTGGTTGGCCCGGTACCTTCAGAGGTGGTGGCCGTGGTGGCGTCCCGTGCAGCTTGGCGTCTACCGGCAGCTCCATTGGTGTGACCTGCCAGTACCACCTTCAAACCGGGCCTCTCCGCGGCACTCTGTGCCGCCGCCCGCACCCGACCGCCCGCTGTTTCCGCCGCCTCGACGATCTCTTTCGTCGTCGCTTTGGCCCGGCTCCGGACCTCCCCGACTGGCACAGCCTGCTCCGCCAGGGCGTGCCGATCTTTGAGTTAGACATGGATCAGATACAGTGGCGGATTAAATTGCCCGGATGTTTAACACTTTGAAACGTATCGCTATGCCACACATGTTTCGAAAATAGTAACACCCGTTTTTTGCCATTCCGTTACAAGGTTTCCGAGTTCTGCTTCAACCGTTTCTTGCTTGGCGCGATTGTGACACAACCTGAAAGTGGGGTTGAAAATTACTCCTCGACTATCGATGCGGACATTTCCAACCGAGCGGAAGAGTAGATCTACTTTCCCCCGTCACTCAGAGTGTGCATCGTCACGCGCAACCGTTGCTGGCTTAGGAGTTAGTTCGGAAGCGAGCCTACGACCGCATCGCCATGAAGCCGTTAACTGAGCGAAAGCGCGCGCGAATCATAAGCATGTTGCGTGCGGGGCATTCGACTAGGAAAATAGGCAAAGTTCTTGGCATAGGCAAGAGCACCGTGCACGATTACAGTTTGAAAGTGGCTGCCGAGACTAGTCTGGAGGAGGTGCGACCTACGATGCCTTCAGCCGGCCGCCCCCGCTTAATCACTACCCGTCTCCAGCGCGGAGTAATACGCGCGATTACAAGCGGCGAGGTGAAAAGCTCTGTAGAAGCAGCAAATATGTTGTTGGAGAAGCACGGTCTCGCCGTAGACTCGAAGACGGTCCGAAATTCATTACGATCCGCGGGGCTGATCGCCGTGCATCAGCCCAAGAAACCCAGGCTCTCACCGAAAAACATCCGAGATCGTCTCGACTTCGCTCGGTCGCATGCCGACTGGACGCTGGAGGACTGGAAGCGGGTGATTTGGTCTGACGAGACAAAGATAAACCGCTACTGCTCCGACGGACGTGCGTACGCCTGGATTCGCGAGGGCACCAGCCTTCGGAGCCATCAAGTCCAACAGACAGTTAAGCATGGGGGCGGTTCTCTGATGGTGTGGGGTTGCATGACGTATGAGGGGGCGGGGTTCATGTGCAAGATAGATGGCAGGATGGATGGGCCGCTGTATCGCAGCATCTTGCAAGATGAGCTCAAATAGACCATCGATTTTTTTAAGCTTTCCCCCTCAGAGGTCATTTTCCAGCACGACAATGATCCCAAGCACAGGTCTCGTCTGGTCCAAGACTGGCTAGGGGAGCAGGAGTACGCGGTGCTGGAATGGCCGTCATGCTCCCCGGACCTTAACCCGATTGAGCACCTGTGGGCACACGTGAAAAGGCAGCTGGGGAAGTACGAAAAGCCGCCAAGGGGAATGCTGGAGCTGTGGGAGAGGGTGCAGGAGGAATGGGACAAGATACCGGCGGAGGTGTGTGCAAACCTGATCGACAGCCTGCCGAGGAGGATCAAGGCAGTGATTCCGGCAAAGGGACGCTGGACTAGGTACTAGTTTCCGTAGAATCTAGTATGCTACCAGAATTCGGTACAAATTGTCCGGATGTTATCCTATGCTATGCTTAGGTGTTTAAGGACCATGTGTGGTACTACTTTGGTGTTTGGCAACTCGAGTGAGTGCTCTAACTGATCTTCTCAGCGTGTATGCACACCATACATTAAGGCTTAATGTTTACGCCGCTGCAAAAAAGGCTGAACATGTGGACAATTTAATCCGCCACTGTAGGTGCTGTTTTACATGCCTTGTATTCTGACACTTCTATTGTTGCTGGATCTTATTACCCTGTGTACTCTAGTTAAGGTGTTGCACCGTTGTGTAGCTTAGCCTCCCCTGCTGCGTCAGGCGTAGGACTGCCTAGTTTGCCTAGCCTAGTTTCTGCACCGGCTTCGTTCCCGGCATCCGCTACTGCCTCCCTGTCCTTCACTCTCGACTCCGGTGCTTCTGCCTGCTTCTTCCGCGACCGCTCCACACTCACGCCGCTTGCTGCGCCTGCTGTTGTCTCTCTTGCTGACCCCTCTGCGAGTCTTGTCGTCGCTCGTAGTTCCAATTCCCTTCCCTGTCCAGCCCTTCCCTCGGGCTCTCTTACAGGCCTCCTCGTTCCCTCGTTCTCTCGGAACCTGGTTGGTGTCGGCTGTCTTCAGGACCTCGGCGTCACCACCACGTTCCCCGGGCACGAGCGGTTCGCTGTCTGTACTGAGGCTGCCTCAGGTTCCCCCCTTGCGACGTTCCCCCGGGACCCGGTGTCCGGTCTGTTTACTCTCGACACCGCTTCCCCCCCGGTTGGTGCATCCTCCCAGGTCGCTGCAGCTTGCTCGTGTCGGTCCCTCACTCACCCGTCCCTTCTGTGGCACCACTGCTTAGGACACCCTGCTCTCCCGCGTCTGCGTCACATGTCTCAGCACGGTTTTGTCTTAGGCCTCTCCGCGTCGCTCCCTGCCCTTCCCCCCTCGACTGCGCCACCGTACACGCCTTGCGTCGAGGGCCGGTTCCGCCGTGCTCCTCACTCCTCCTCGCTTCGCCCTGCTACTGCCCCCCTTCAGACCCTGCACCTGGACGTCTGGGGCCCAACCCTCGTCTCTAGACCGCGTGATGAGCGCTACTTTCTTGTGCTCGTCGATGACTACACATGCTACACCACGGTGTTTCATTGGAGCGGAAGGCCGACGTGCCCGACGTTCTTCTACCGTGGGTTGTGGCTGCGCGTCTCCACCGCGGTCTCCCCGTGTTGTGTCTCCACTCCGACCGTGGCGGCGAGTTTGCCTCTAGTCGGCTTGGACAGTTCTGTCGTGCGGAGGGCATCACCCAGTCGTACACCTTGCCGGACTCACCACAGCAAAATGGGGTTGCTGAGCGTTGCATCGGCTTGGTCATGGAGGTGGCTCGTACCTCCATGATCCATGCCGATGCCCCCCATTTTCTGTGGCCGTTCGCAATTCGCTACGCTGCTCACCACCAGCTTAACTTGTGGCCCCGCTCCCAGTGGACGCAAGTTTCGCCGACCCTCCTTTGGATTGGGTCCCCCGGTGACGCGTCGGCGTTCCACGTCTGGGGTTGCCTTGCTCACGTTCGTGCCTCTGGCACGGACAAGCTCACTGCCCGCTCTGTCCCCTGCGTCTTCCTTGGTTTCCCCCTTGACTCATCTGACTGGCTCTTCTACCACCCGCTGTTTCACCGCTTCCTCCACTCTCGTGACGTCACCTTTGACGAGTTTGTCTCCTTCTACCATCACTTCCCTCACCGAGGTCTCCCGGTTTCCCCACCCCTGTTCGTTGCTCCCTCTCCCCCGGTAGCCCCTGCTCCCCTCCCGCCTCGTCCTGCCCCGTCTAGCGTCTCTCACGTCACTCCCCTCTTGTTGGTTGTCCCCGTTGAGGAGTCTGCTGACTCAGGATGTCCCCTCGCCGCCGCTGCCGCTCTTGGCCTCTAGGGGTGCTGGCGTTGAGGAGGGTGCTCGTCCTGCAGCTCCTGGCGTCGTCTGTCCTGTTGGTGCAACCCTATGGCTTGCACTCGGCTTGTCGTCCTTTTTTGTGTGTGTGCATGCATGGCATGGAATGAATTGTGATTCTATGTCATTGCTATCCAGTGCTTGTGTGTGTGTTTGAATGGTATATCTCAATGTGGTTTGTGTCGGTCAAGGCATTAGCAAGTTTTTACAACTCGCATGTCAAGTCGTCATTTGTGTATCGCATGTGTTTTTTCTATTTTGTCGAGTGTGAAGTGTCCATCGCGTCGCAGGTGTGTGCAGCAAGCCCCCATCAACTCAAGAAGAATTTATCTTGCAGATCCAAGACCAAGAGCTCAAGATTTCAAGCCCAAGGGACGCGGATAAATATTAAATAGTGAAAATAGTAACGCTACTTCGTGTAGTGTTATATTTCACTTGGTGTAGCCCCTTGGAGGGTTGGTTTCGAGACTCTTCGTGGTTGGGGACTCTGTGGTGGTGTACCACCAACCTGGACGTCGGCTCTTGGGGTATGTAGAGGCTGCGAACCATCTCCATCTCGAGTTCTTCTTTCTAAGTTTGTACTTCCAAGACTATAGTGGCTGCTATACCTACCTCCTGCCAGTCAAACCGCCATAGCATCGTCAAATCTTCATGGAATTTTATGATTCATCTTGCTGATAATAGGCGACAGCAAGGTGCTTTAGATCCAATTTACAGATCACCGTTTGAGGCACAGATCAGCTCGCCATCAATATTTGAAGCTGTCTAACGGAATTCTGACAGTGCACAATTTCTCTCATTTTAGGCACATCTGAGCCTATTGTGATTATAACATGTCCCGGCGGGCCTGGGGGTGCCGCTGGTGGTGGAGGGTGTTCTCGCTCTGGGGGTGTTGGTTCTGGGGGTGCTGCCGTTGAGTGTTCTCCCGGCGGTCGTCGTGCCTCTGCCGGTCCGGGGGTCGGGCACCAGCCGCCGCCGCTGCCGTCGCAGCCGGTCTCCGCTCTTCGCCTGCTCGGCCTTCCCTCCCCTGACCGCTCGGCGGTGTCTTCCCCGCCACCTCCTCACCTTCCTGTCTACGGCCCTGTGTTCCCGCCGCCGGACTCGTCTCCGGCCCATCTTCCTCCTCGTTCCCCTCTTGTGTCCCCTCCGCTGTCTCCTGACCCTACACCTTCGTCCCACGTTTGGTCTCGCCGTCCCTCACGTGCTCGTCCCGTCTCTCCTGTCCTGCGCTCCCACCCTATGTTACTCCGTTCCCACTCGTCTCGTCCTCCCCTCCTCCCGTCACCTCCTCCCTCATCGCTTGTTGTTGCCCCTCCTCCGCTGTCTGACTACCTTCGTGCTGCTCGTCCCCTTGTCCCTCGGGTTCTTGTCTCTCTTGTTACAGACCCATCGGTTCCTGTCTCCTGCCTTGACGCGCTTGTCGTTGCTGTCACTGACTTCGCCTCTACCCGCCGCCTTGACTACGCTACCGCTCTGGTCTCTGATCCTGCCCGTCCTCAGCCCATCGGGGGTGCACCTGCCTTTGGCAATGACGTTCTAGAGGATAGGCAGTACGAGCTTGCTTTCCTTTCCGAGGCCGCTCCCCATCTCTGCTCCATGCTCCTAGTCCCAGAGGGTGACCCAGACGCCTTCGACATCTCGACCCCTCGCACCTATGCTGAGGCCACCTCGGGACCCTGGGCCTCTCTGTGGATAGCTGCCATGGCATTTTGGAGGTCCACCGGCACATACGTCGACGCAGTTCCCCCTCCTAGGGTGAACGTAGTCGATGGTCGGTGGCTCTTCTAGGTGAAGCGCCCCCCGAGAGAGCCGCCTGTCTTCAAGGCGCGCTATGCGGCTAGAGGCTTCAGCCAGCGTGAGGGGGTGGACTTCTTCCAGACCTGCGCCCCGACCCCGAAGATGACTACTCTTCGGGCACTGCTACACATAGCAGCACAGCACAACTACGAGATTCACTCCCTCGACTTCTCTACTGCCTTTCTTCAGGGCGGTCTACACGAGTAGGTCTACCTGCGCCGACCACAGGGCTTCACTGGTACCTTCCCCCCTGGGACCCAGTGGCTTCTCAGGCGCCCGGTCTACGGCCTGCGCCAGGCTCCCCGCGAGTGGCGCGACACGTTGCGTGCCACGCTAGCAGACCTACAGTTCTTTCTGTCCTCTGTTGACCCTTCGCTTTTTGTGCGTTCCGGCCGGACTCGGTTCTACATCCTTGTCTAGACGAACTAGAATGTGTGAGTACAAGGGTATATAGACTAGGGTGTTGTACCCTCTAAGGCACAATTCAGTATAGTCTACAGTAACTACCTAAGTTACATTTGACACACCCCCTAGACTATATAGGGGCAGTGCCTAGCAGGGAAAGAAGCAGCTCAGGGCGGCACTACTAGTCCAGCCTCTGAGGCAAGGGTCTAAAGACCAGTCAAAGGAGTACAGATAAGAAAAGAGCAGGACCAGGGCGGCACTACTAGTCCAGCCACTGGGAGAGGCCACAAGGCCAGTCAGGGTAAAATATATATATATAGAGGACAGTACAAGGTCAAGGCCCTAGCAAGTGAGAGGCTACAGGAACAAGACCTAGCTGTACACAGTGCCGCTGATGATCTTTAGGCTCAAGCGCCTTCATAAAGATATCAGTTGTGTTGGCACCGGAGGCCAAGTGTACTACGCGCGTCTGGCGGCGCTGCTGGAGCTCACGCAGGAGGAAGTACCACAGCTGGATGTGCTTCGCTCTGCCCTCGAGTCGAGGCTCCTGACACGGGAGGATCATGGCCCTGTTGTCAGCGTACAGGACCGGGGCAGAGCTAGGCCGCTCACCTAAGTCAGTGAGCAAGAAGGTCAGCCAGCGGAGCTCCTGTGCCGCCATGGCACCGGCGTAGATCTCGGCCTCAAAGCTGGATTGGGCAACAGACGAGCGGGTAGCTCTCCATGAGATGGCACCTGAACCAAGGCTGAAGCAGTAGCCCTGCGAGGACCTGAGGGTCCCGGCGTCGTCTGCCCAAGAAGCGACTGTGTGTCCAGTAAGGACCACTGGCCTGCGTCCTCCTAGCACTAACCCCATGCCCAATGTACTTGCAAGATAACGCAAAACCCTCTTAGCGGCAGACCAGTGCTGAGGTTGGTGTCTGCCTGTAGCCACAAAGCGAGCCAGGATGCTGAGAGGGTATGCGAGATCTGGGCGAGTGCAAGTCATCAGATACATGAGGCAACCCACCAGCTCTGCGTAAGGACCACTGGGCTGTGCTGACTCCTCAGGAACTGGAGCCAAGATCCTGTGGTCTAGAGGCAGAGGAGTGGGCTGTGCGGAGGAGAGTTGAAGGCCGAACCTCTGAAGGACCTCACGCACCAAGTGTGACTGAGTCAAAGTGATGGTGCGCGCTGCTCTGTCCCTGGAGATCTGCAAGCCAAGGTAGTGGCACAGTTCTTCACGGTCAGTGCAAGTGTGTCTCTTCAGCAACTCTGCCTTCACAGAGGCCAGTGCGTGCCTGTCTGCTGTGGCGAAGACCAGGTTGTCTACGTTAACAAGCATGTAGAACAGGGTCTGGCCAGCACGAACGAAGAGCGAGGGGTCTGCAGAGGACGGAAAGAACTGCAGGTCAGCAAGCGTAGTACGCAGCGTGTCGTGCCACTCACGGGGAGCCTGCCGCAGGCCGTAGACAGGACGCTGCAGGAGCCACTGGGTCCTAGGAGGGAAGGTACCAGTGAAGCCCTGAGGGCGGCGCACGTAGACCTGCTTATGTAGACTGCCCTGAAGAAACGCAGTGGAGAAGTCGAGGGAGTGAAGCTCGTAGTCACGCTGAGCTGCTACGTGTAGCAGCACCCGAAGAGTAGTCATCTTCGGGGTCGAAGCGAAGGTCTGGAAGAAGTCCACCCCCTCACGCTGACTGAAACCTCTAGCCACGTAGCGCGCCTTGAACACAGGCGGCTCTCTAGGAGGGCGCTTCACCTTGAAGAGCCAGCGGCCATCGACTATGTTCACCCCAGGTGGGGGAACTGCGTCGACGTAGGTGCCGGTGGATCTCCAAGATGCCATCTCCTGCTCCATGGCAGCTATCCACTGAGAGGCCCAGGGTCCCGAGACCGCCTCAGCGTAAGTGCGAGGGGTTGGGATGTCGAAAGCGTCAGGGTCACCCTCAGGGACTAGAAGCATAGAGCAGCGATGGGGAGCAGCCTCGGACAAGAATGCAAGCTCGTACTGGCGGTCCTCCAGGACGTCACTGCCAAGGGCAGGAGCACCCCCGACAGACGGAGGACAGGCAGGGTCAGAGACTAGCGCGGTGGCGTGGTCAAGGCAGCGGGTAGAGGCGAAGTCAGCGACCGCGGCGACAAGGGCATCAAGGCTCGAAACCGGAACAGACGGGTCAGTAACGAGAGAGGCAAGGACCCGAGGAACAAGTGGACGAGCGGCACGCAGGTAGTCAGACAGAGGTGGGGGGGCAACGACAAGGGAGGACGGAGGGGGCGACGGGAGAAGGGGAGGACGAGACGCGTGGGAACGAAGCATCATAGGGTGAGAGCGCGAGACAGGGGAGACAGGTCGAGCACGGGAGGGACGGCGAGACCAGACGTGAGACGGAGGAGTCGGGTCAGGGGACAGAGGAGGGGACACAAGATGGGAACGAGGGGGGAAACGGGCCGGAGACGAGTCCGGAGGAGGGAACACAGGGCCGTAGACAGGAGGAGGAGGAGGCACAGGCACGGGGTCAGGGGACGGAAGGCCGAGCAGGCGAAGAGCGCACAGCGGCGGGGACTGCTGCGGCGGCGGTGTGGCACCGACACCGAGACCGCAAGCTGCCTGGCGGCTACCTCCAGAACACAACACGCCAGCACCCCAGAAGGAACACCCCCAGAGCTCAGAACCCCTCGAGCACCGGTACCACCCCAAGGCCCACCGGGACAAGCCACGACAGGAGTCCCAGGACTAGTACCCATCCCAACTCCAGCACCCCCAGAGGCAACAAACTGCTGCGGCGACGGCTGCGGCGGCGGCGGTCGCAACGACGGCTGCGGCGACGGCGGCGGCGGTGACGACGGCTGCGACAGCGGTGGTGACTGCGGCTGCGGAGGCGGCAGAGGAGGGGACACACGAGAAGGGCAGGTGGCGAGGACTGTGCCGCAAGACTACCAGAGTCAGTTGACTCCTCAACCGGTACAACCGACGTAAGTGGGGTGACGTGGGACACACCTGAGGGGGCAGGACGGGGAGGGGGAGGAGAGGGGCGGTGACGACCGGGAAGGGGTGACCAGGAACAAGGGGGGGGTAACCGGAGGACCTCGGTGGGGGAAGCGGCGGAAGAAGGAGACGGACTTGTCAAAGGTGACGTCACGGGAGTGAAAGAACCGATGAGACGGCGGGTGGTAGAAGTGCCAGTCTGACGCGTCAAGGGGGAAGCCGAGGAAGACACAGGGAAGGGTGCGGGCAGTTAGCTTGTCCGTGCCAGAGCACGAACGTGAGCAAGACAGCCCCAGACGTGGAACGCAGACGCGGCACAAGGTGACCCAGACCAAACGAGGGTCGGCGAAACCTGCGGCTGCTGAGGGTGCGGCCACAGGTTAAGCTGGTGAGCGGCGTAGCGAACCGCAAACGGCCACAGAAAATGGGGGTGCCCCGGCATGGATCATGGAGGTGCGAGCCACCTCCATGACCAAGCTGATGTGTCGCTCAGCGACCCCATTCTGCTGCGGGGAGTCCGGCAAGGTGAACGTCTGGGTGATGCCCTCCGCATGACTGAAACGACCAAGGACACCAGAAGCAAACTCTCCACCACGGTCGGAGTGGAGGCGCAAGACAGGGAGACCGCGACGGACACGCGCAGCGACAAGCCACGAGATAAGAACGTCAGGCACGTCGGCCTTCCGCTCCAGGGGGAACACAGTGGTGTAGTGCATGTAGTTGTCGACAAGCACTAGGAAGTAGCGCTCTCGACGCGGCCCATGGATGGGGGCGGGCCCCAGACGTCCATGTGCAGAGTCTGCAGTGGTGCGGCTGTAGGGGGAAACGAGGAGGAGTGAGGAGCACGGCGAAGCCGGCCCTCGACACAAGGCGTGCAATGTGGGGCAGGGGAGGAGGGAAACTCAGAGAACGACCCAGGGAGGCCTAGGACGAGACCGTGTTGTGGCATGTGACGCAGACGCGGGAGGGCAGGGTGACCTAGACGGTGGTGCCATAGGAGAGTCGGGTGGGTGAGTGACCGACAGGAGCAGGCAGCAGCAACCTTTGTAGGCGCAGCCACCTGAGGGGGGGTCTTAGCCGAGGGGGTCACAGTGTCCAGTGTGAACAGTCCGGGCACTTGGTCCCGGGGGACGTGGTAAGGGGAGCACCAGAGGCAGCCTCGGTACAGACAGCATACCGCTCGTGACTAGGGAACGTAGTGGTGACGCCAAGGTCCTGGAGGCAGCCGACACCAACTAGGTTCCTGGAAAACGAGGGGATGTGCAGGCCTGTGAGAGAGCCCGAAGGAACCGCCGGGCAGGGAGGGTGGTGGAACTGCTGGCGACTACAGGGCCAGAGGAGGGGTCAGCCAGGGAGACGGCGGCAGGGACAGGAAGCGGTGTCAACGTAGTGGAGTCGCGGAAGAAGCACCGGGAAGCGCCAGAGTCGAGGGTGAAGGAGAGCGCGGCAGTGGCAGCCGGAGGCGAAGTAGCGACGTAAGCACCAAGGCTAAACAAAGCAGGGTATCCTACGCCTGACGCAGTAGGGGAGTCGATGGAAGGCACACCTACACTAAGCACACTAGAGTCATCAGCATACATCACATGCAGAGCAGCAACAATCTCATCCATGCCTAGATAAAAAATCTGAACCCTACGACTAAGCAAGCTGTGCCAGTCTGGGAGCTGGGCGACGGGCCGAAACGCTGACGAAACAGGTCGTCCAGGCGACGGAAACAGCGGACGGAGGTGTGACCGATCTTATCGCAAACGAAGCCACGGCGAGGACCAGTCTGAAGCAGGTACTGACAGCGCGCGGCACCCGAACCACCACTCGGCAGCCCACCAACGCACCACCACCACGTCTTGCGCTGCCACAAGCGCCAGGCCACCCAGGCGGAAGACGACTCGTCCGCCTCTGCTGCTGCTACAACTGCTGCGGCTGCGGCTGCTGCGGCTGTCGCGGGTCCGGCGGTAACACCGGCGACTGCTGAGACGGCTGCTCGGCTGCACCTATCAGGGTCCCCGCGTCAGCACCACCACTAGGTGACCCAACTCCAGCACCACCTACACCCGCACCCCCACCCCCGTCGCCACGTCCAGCCTTGGGGCGGCGACACTTCCCCGGACGAACCTGTGCGGCAGCTGCAGTCTCAGCCACAGCGACAGAACCGTCGGAGAAGGTGCACTAAGCGGGGGCACAACCCTTAAAGATAGGGACCGGCACAGTACCGCTGGTCTGAGCGATAGAGTGGTGGCGGGCCTCTATAGCGGACAGGGTGTCAACAAAGTCAGTGAGGGTAAGGTCTGCGGGGTGGACGCTAAGAAAGCGGTCACGGGCAGTGGCAAGACGGTCAGGGAGGCGGGTGGCTAGCAGGTAGAGAGTAGAGGTGAGGGGCGGCTGGTGGGCTAGAAGCTTTGTGGCGGTGCAGGCAGCACGCCAGGTCTCATCTATAGTGCGCAGGTGAGCGGCCAGGTCGGCGACAGTGGGGAACGACGCAAGGTCAGGAAGAGCATGGGGAGGATTAGACGACCTACCGAGGCAGCAGGCGGAGGTGGAATAGCGCTGGACAACAGCATCTAGGAAAGCCTGGGCAGTGGTCATAGACCTGAAGCGAGGTCGCTTGTACAGGGGGAGGGCATTGCTAATAGCAAGCTGTGCAACAGCGTCACGGGACAGCCAGACAGAGCGGAGCAAGGGCAGCGGCGCAGCGGACTCACGCTCAGCGGACGAGGGGTCAGGAGACAATGTAACGGGGGGGTCAGGGCAGGGGAGGGTACCATCAAGATGGACAGACAGCGAGTGGCCATCCTGCCGCTGACCAGTGAGATGGCGACGAGAGGTCAGCAAGCCACGCATCAAACTCAATCGGCTGGCCCTCAGCGTCAAAGCGAAAGCACCTCCGCCATCAGTGACAATAGAGGGTAGTGTAGAGCAGTACAGTGGATGCAGTATGGTGCAATGCGTGGGCAGTGCAGTGCAGTGCGGTACAGTGTGGTGTAGTGCGGTATAGTGCAGTGCAGTGCGGTATAGTGCTGTACAGTGCGGTGCAGTGCGGTGCAAAGCGGTGCAGTACGGTACCGGGGGTTTCGCAGGGCGGTGCTGATCGGGAAGAACGGGCCGAACCCGAGGCGGCGGCGCGAATGCAGGGCCGGCTAGGAGCTGGCGCGACGGCGCGAATGCAGGCCGGCTAGGAGCTGGCACGACGACGAGTAGAGGCGGCCACGACGGCGGGTAGGACACGGCCACGACGGCGGCCAGGGACAACCGCGACGGCGGCTAGGGCGCGGCCGCGACGGCGAGGAGCAGGCGCGACGGCGGCTAGGGCGGGCGCGACGGCGAGGGCGGCCGTGGGACGGCGGAAACGGCCGCGACGGCGGCTAGAGGCAGCCGCGACAGCTCAGGGTGGCCGCGACGACAGCTGGGGGCGACCGCGATGGCGAGTGGGTCGGCTAGGGGCGGGCGCGAACGGCCAGAGGGCCAGCTAGGGGCGGGCACGAACGGCCAGGGGGTCGGCTAGGGGCGGGCGCGAACGGCCCGGGGGCTGGCTAGGAGCGGGCGCGAACGGCCAGGGGGCCGGTTAGGAGCGGGCGCGAAACGGCTAAGGGCGCCGCTAGGGAGGGGCTCGACGGCCAGGGGGTCGGCTAGAAGCGGGCGCGGCGGCCAGGGGGCCAGCTAGGGGCGGGCGCGAACGACCAGGGGGCCAGCTAGGGGCGGGCGCGACGGCCAGGGGGGCCAGCTAGGGCGGGCGCGCGACGGCCAGGGGGTCGGCTAGGGGCGGGCGCGATGGCCAGGGGGCCAGCTAGGGGCGGGCGCGACGGCCAGGGGGCCGGCTAGGGCGGACGCGACGGCCAGGGGGCCAGCTAGGGGCGGGCGCGACAGCCAGGGGGCCAGCTAGGGGGCGGGCGTGAACGACCAGGGGCCAGCTAGGGGCCGTGCGCGACGGCCAGGAGGCCAGCTAGGGGCGGGCGCGACGGCCAGGGGCCGACTAGGGGTGGCGCGACGGCCAGGGGCCAGCTAGGGGCGCGCGCACGCCAGGGGCCAGCTAGGGGCGGGCGCGACGGCCAGGGGGCCAGCTAGGGGCGGGCGGGACAAGCCAGGGGGCTAGCTAGGGGCGGGCGCGAACGGCCAGGGGCCAGCTAGGGGCGGGGCGCGACAGCCAGGAGGCCGGCTAGGGGCGGACGCGACAGCCAGGGGGCCAGCTAGGGGCGGACGCGACGGCCAGGGGGCCAGCTAGGGGCGGGGCACGACGGCCAGGGGCCAGCTAGGGGCGGGCGCGACGGCCAGAGGCCGGATAGGGGCGGACGCGACGGCCAGGGGGCCAGCTAGGGGTGGCGCGACGGCGGCTAGGGCCTAGGGGCGGAAGCGTGGCCGGGCTAGGGGGGGGGGGGGGGGGACCTAACCTACTATGATACCATATCAGAATGAATAATAATAACTAGAATGGAAGATACAAGGCATATAGAATAGTGAGCGGTACCCACTACGGCACAAACAATATATAGTCTACAGTAACTGCATAAGTTATGTTTGACAGTTACTGCCCCCGCTGCTGTTGCTGTATCTGTGCAGTGGTGCAATGCTGGCAGAAGTAGCTGCAGTAGGAGAGGCTGTTGATGCTTTGCTGTAGTGATCCTGCTTGTATGCTTGCTATTAAGAAGCAGCTGAAATTGTAGAAGCTGTTAACTGCGCAGTGGACAGGGTGATGGCATTAGTACCCTGACTCAAACAGGGTATTGACTATTTTTTTATGAATTCACCCTGATTTCAAAGGTTGTTGAAAATTCCACCCCTGGAGGCAGGGTAATTCTGTAGCGGTACCCTGATTCCCAAGGGTGCCTCTAAACCAATTTTGGGCCCTGGGCGCACGGGGCTGGCGGGGTGCGACGGGGCCAGCAGGGCTAGCGGGGCCTAGCGGGGCTGGCGGGGCGCGACGGGGCCAGCGGGGCTAGCGGGGCCTAGCAGGCTGGTGGGGAGAGAAGGGCCAGCGGGGCTAGCGGGGCCAGCGGGGCGCGACGGGGCCAGCGAGGCTAGCGGGGCCTAGCGGGGCTGGCAGGGCGCACGGGGCTGGCGGGGTGCTACGGGGCCAGCAGGGCGCACGGGGCCAGGAGGCCGCTAACGGGGCTAGCGGGGCGCTGAGGGGCCGAGGGGGGGCACGAAGGGGCTAGCGTGGCGCTAAGGGGCAGCTAGGACTAGGCCCTAAGTCGGAAGCCGCTGGTGGGCGGGGAGACCTAACCTAGCGTGATACCATGTGAACGTGAGAACAAGTGACTAGAATGAGGTGGTGCAAGAGGATATAACCTAAGGGGTTGTACTCTATATAAGCATGCACCTAGCTAGCCTATAACATATACAAATTGTATGTTGACAGGGTGCTCTCTGTCAAACATCTGTATTTGTTATGTTTGTATAGACTGTATAGGGTTACCGCTTAGAGGGTACAACACTTAGGTATATTTGTGTGTACTCTCATCTTTACCATTTATTCAATTATTCTGATATGGTATCAGAGCTGGGGAGCAGGCCCCCTAGCGCCCCTCCTGGGCCCCGTCGCGCTCCTCCCAGGCCCCGTAGCGCCCCTCCTGGGCTCTGTCGCGCCCCTCCTGGGCCCCGTCCCCGCCCCTCCCAGGCCCCGTCGCGCCCCTCCGTGGCTCCGTAGCGCCCCTACTGGGCCCCGTCGCGCCCCTCCCTGGGCCCTGTAGCGCCCCTCCTGGGCCCCGTCGCACCCTGCCCGACCCCGTCGCAGCCGCCCGGCCCCGTCGCGCCCGCCCGGCGCCGTCGCAGCCGCCCGGCCCCGTCGCGCCCGCCCGGCGCCGTCGCACCCGCCCGGCCCCGTCGCGCCCGCCCGGCCCCGTCGCAGCCGCCTGGCCCCCCGTCGCGCCCGCCCGGCCCCGTCGCAGCCGCCTAGCCCCGTCACCCTTGCCTGGCCTCGTCGCAGCCGTCCGGCCCCGTCGCACCTGCCCGGCCCCGTTGCACCCTGCCCGGCCCCGTCGCAGCCGCCTGGCCCCGTCGCGCCCGCCCAGCCCCGTCGCAGCCGCCTGGCCCCGTCGCCCTTGCCTGGCCCCGTCGCAGCCGTCCGGCCCCGTCGCACCTGCCCGGCCCCGTCGCACCCTGCCCGGCCCCGTCGCAGCCGCCCGGCCCCATCGCACCCGCCCGGCCGCCGTCCCGCTCGCCCGGCCCGTCGCACCGGCCCGGCCTGCCGCACTCGCCAGGCCCCGTCGCCCCAGCCCGGCCCCGTCGCGCCCGCTCGGCCCCGTCGCCCCGTCCCGGCCCTGTCGCACCAGCCCGGTCCCGTCGCGCCCGCCCGGCCCCGTCGGGCCAGCCCCGGCCCCGTCCTCCGCACTGGTACGGTTCCCCCCCCCCCCCACCCCGCCCTGCCCGTGCCCGCCCCGCACCACACTGTACTGCCTGGCACCGCACTACACCGCACTACACCGCACTGCACCGCACTGCACCGCATTGTACCGCACTGCACCGCACTGCACCGCACTGCACCGCACTGCACCGCCCTGCACCGCACTGCACCGCACTGCACCGCCCTGCACCACACTGGACTGTTCCTGATGGCGGCGGAGCTTCGCTTCGACGCTGAAGGTCAGCCCCTAGAGTTCGAGGCGTGGCTTGCCGACCTCCGCCGCCAACTCACTGGTCAGGCGCAGGATGGTGAACCGCTTTCCGCACACCTTGACGGTACGCTCCCCCTGCCCAGACCCCCCTGCTATCCTGCCCGCTGACCCCACACCCACTGAGCGTGAGTCTACTGCTGCCACTGCCCGTGCGCGCTCTGTCTGGCTTTCTCGCGATGCTGTTGCCCAGCTTGCCATTAGGCAACGCCCTTCCCCCATCCGAGCGTCCTCGCTTTAGGTCTCTCACTACTGCTCAGGCATACTTAGATGCTGTGATCAAGCGCTATTCCCACCCCTCCGGCTGCCTCGGTGGGTCGCCTGATCCTTCCGATGCTCTTTCCCTGACCTTGCATCTTTCCCCACTGTCTCTGACCTCGCTGCCCACCTGCGCTCGATAGATGAGACCTAGCGCGCTGCCTGCACTGACGCCCAGCTTAGAGCCCACCAGCCCGCCCCATTACCTCTACCCTCTATCTGCTTGCCACTCGCCTCCCTGACCGCCTTGCTGTTGCCCGCGACCGCTTTCTTAGCGTTCACCCCGCAGACCTCACCCTCACTGACTTTGTAGACACCCTGACTGTGATAGAGACCCGTCACCGCTCCATCGCCCAGGCGAGCGGTGTCGTGCCGGTCCCTATCTTTCAGGGTTGTGCCCCCTCAGTGCACCTTCTCCGACGGCTCTGCCGCAGTGGCTGAGACTGCTGCTGCAGCGCAGGTCCGTTCGGGGAAGGGCCGCCGCCCCAAGGCTGGGCGCGGCGGAGGAGGCGGCGGGGGTGCGGGCGGGGGGTAGTGGTGGGGTCGGGTCGCCTGGTGCTGGAGTGGACGAGGGGACCCTGCCCAGTTCAGCTGAGTCGCCGCCCCTGCAGGTGCAGCAGCGCCGCCGCAGTCGCAGCCTTCGCAGCAGCCGAAGCAGCCGCCGCAGACGCGGCAGCCGAGTGTCCTTCCCGCCAGGGTGGCCCGGCGCTGGCGGTGGCCGGCGCGTGGTGGTGTGCCGCGTGGTGGCTCTGGCCGGCAGGCGTTGTCAGTACCAGATCCAGACCGGTCCCTCGCCGCGGCTTCGTTTGCGGTAAGATCGGTCACTCCACTCCCCGTTCTTTTCGTCGCCTGGACGACCACTTTCGTCAGCGCTTCGGCCCGTCGCCAGACCTCCCCGGACTGGCACAGTTTGCTTAGACGTCAGATTCAGATTTTTGATATGGACATGGATGCCATTGTTTCCGCTCTGCATGTGATGTATGCTGATGACTCTAGTGTGCTTCCCGCTTATTACTCACTTGTTGCCTAGTGTAGATGTGCCTAGCTTAGCCTCCCCTGCTGCGTCAGGCGTAGGATCCCCTGCTTTGTGTAGTCTTGGTGCTTCCGCCGTCGTTCCGTCGCCAGACCCCTCGTCTTCGCTTTCCTTCACCCTGGACTCTGGCGCCTCTCGGTGTTTCTTCCGCGACTCCACCCACCCTGACGCCGCTTCCTGTTCCTGCTGCCGTTTCTCTTGCTGACCCCTCTCGGCGTCCGGTAGTCCGCCCGCAGTTCCACCACCCTTCCCTGTCCGGCGGTGTCCTTCGGGTTCTCTTACAGGTCTGCATATCCCCCTCGTTCTCCAGGAACCTAGTTGGTGTCGGCTGCCTCCAGGACCTTGCGTCACCACTACGTTCCCTGGTCACGAGCGGTATGGTGTCTGTACCGAGGCCGCCACTGGTGCCCCCCTGTCCACGTTCCCCCAGGACCCAGTGGCCGGCCTGTTCACTCTGGACACCGTTACCCCCCCCCGGCTGGAGCGCCCCTCAGGTGGCTGCGTCTACCAAGGTTTGCTGCTGCCTGCTCCTATCGCTCCCTCACTCACCCGACCCTCCTGTGCACCACCGCCTAGGTCACCCTGCGCTCCCGCGTCTGCGTCACATGTCCCAGCACGGTCTCGTCCTTGGTCTCCCAGGTTCGCTCCCCGCGTTTCCCTCCTCTCCAGCCCCACCTTGCACGCCTTGTGTCGAGGGTCGGCTTCGCCGTGCCCCTCACTCCTCCTCGTTTCCCCCTACCGCCGCGCCGCTGCAGACCCTGCACCTGGACGTCTGGGGCCCCGCCCCCGTCCCTGGGCCGCGTCGAGAGCGCTACTTCCTTGTGCTTGTCGACGACTTCACTCGTTACACCACAGTCTTTCCCCTGGAGCGCAAGGCCGACGTGCCTGGCGCTCTCATCCCCTGGCTTGTCTCTGCGCGTGTCCACCGCGGTCTCCCTGTCTTGCGTCTTCACTCAGACCGTGGTGGCGAGTTTGCCTCAGGTGTCCTTGGTCGCTTTTGTCGTGCGGAGGGCATCACCCAGACGTTCACCCTACCGGACTCCCCACAGCAGAATGGGGTCGCTGAGCGACGCATCGGTTTGGTCATGGAGGTCGCTCGCACCTCCATGATCCATGCCGGTGCACCCCATTTTCTGTGGCCGTTCGCTGTGCGCTACGCTTCTCACCAGCTTAACCTGTGGCCGCACCCTCAGCAGCCGCAGGTTTCGCCGACCCGTCTTTGGACTGGGTCTCCTGGTGACGCGTCTGCGTTCCACGTCTGGGGCTGCCTTGCTCACGTCCGTGCCTCCGGCACGGACAAGCTCACTGCCCGCACCCTTCCCTGCGTCTTCCTCGGTTTTCCCCTTGACGCGTCCGACTGGCACTTTTACCACCCGCCGTCTCACCGCTTCTTTCACTCTCGTGACGTCACCTTTGACGAGTCCGTCTCCTACTACCGCCGCTTTCCCCACCGTGGTCCCCCGGTTACCCCCCCCCTGTTCCTGGTCACCCCTTCCCCGGTAGTCCCTGCCCCCCCCTCCTCCTCCCGTCCCGCCCCCTCTGGTGTGTCCCACGTCACCCCCCTTCCGTCCGTGGACCCGGTTGAGGAGTCTTCTGACTCTGGTGGCCCTCCGTGCAGTCCTCGCCGGCCGCCCCTCCCGGTGTCCCCTCCCCAGTCCCCTCCTCCACCGCCTCTGCCGCGCCACCGCCGCGCCGCCGCCGCGCCGTCCACGCACCCGTTCGCTGACTCTGGGGGTGCTCGTCCCGGTCGCCCTGGGGGTGGTCCCTCTGGGGGTGCTGGTGTGGAGAGTGCCGGTGGTAGCCGAGGAGCAGCTTGCGGTCCAGGTGTCGCCGTTGTGCCGCCGCAGCAGCAGTCCCCGCCGGTGTCCGCCCTTCGCCTGCCTCTCGGCTTCCGTCCCCCGCGTCGGTTCCTCCCCGACCGTCTCTCCTCTTCCTGTCTACGGCCCTGTTTTCCCTCCGCCGGACTCGTCCCCGGCTCTCTCCCCCCTCGTTCCCCTCCTGTGTCCCCTCCCCTGTCTCCTGACCCGACTCCTCCGTCGCACGTCTGGTCTCACCGCCCTCCCGTGCTCGTCCTGCCTCGCCTGTCTTGCGCTCCCACCCTATGTTGCTTCGTTCCCACGCGTCTCGTCCTCCCCTTCTCCCGTCGCCTCCTCCGTCTCCCTTGTTGTTGCGCCCCCCCGCTGTCCGACTACCTTCGTGCCGCTCGTCCCTCTTCCTCGGTCCTTGCCTCTCTCGTTACCGACCCGTCTGTCCGGTCTCCGTGCCTTGACGCTCTTGTCGCTGCTGTCGCTGACTTCGCCTCTACCCGCCGCCTTGACTACGCCACCGCCTCTTGGCTCTGACCCTGCCTGTCCTCCGTCTGTCGGGGGTGCTCCGCCCTTGGCAGTGACGTCCTGGAGGACCGCCAGTTCGAGCTTGCTTTCCTCTCCGAGGCTGCTCCCCATCTCTGTTCCATGCTCCCTAGTCCCCTGAGGGTGACCCAGACGCTTTCGACATCCCGACCCGACCCCTCGCACTTACGCCTGAGGCGACTTCGGGACCCTGGGCCTCGCAGTGGATAGCTGCCATGGAGCAGGAGATGGCATCTTGGAGATCCACCGGCACCTTCGTCGACGCAGTTCCCCCCCTGGGGTGAACGTAGTCGATGGCCGCTGGCTCTTCAAGGTGAAGCGCCCTCCTGGAGAGCCGCCTGTCTTCAAGGCGGCTATGTGGCTAGAGGCTTCAGTCAGCGCGAGGGGGTGGACTTCTTCCAGACTTCGCTCCGACCCGAAGATGACTACTCTTCGGGTTTGTTACACCTAGCTGCTCAGCGTGACTACGAGCTTCAACCCCTCGACTTCTCCACTGCCTTCCTTCAGGGCAGC
>BQMB01002301.1:0-106861 GCA_027943415.1 Closterium sp. NIES-67 | reverse complement strand
ATCACGTTCCTCCTTGGAGATCTTTAATGCTTCTTCCATTGCCTTCCTTTGGGTTGGCAGTGACAATATGTTGGCAAGTGACACGTCGTCACTTAGGGATGTTGGCATGGCGTAGATGGGTGTCGGGTTACTGGAATCAGTAGGCTCAGTCGAGGCTACAACTGATAAGCAACTTGCCTTTATGGAGGCCAGTGGAACTCTGTCTTGAATAGAAAAGATAAGGTCGTCTACTTACACAAGTGTGTAGAACGGAGTCTGACCAGCTCGAACAAAGAGCAAGAGGTCAGCAGAGGACAGGAAGAAGTGGAGAGCAGTAAGTGTAGTGCACATATCGTGCCACTTATGGGGCACCTGATGCAGACCATAGACAGGACGGCACATGCTCCACTAGGTCTTAGGATCAAAGGACACGGTGAAGCCTAGTGGGTGCCACAGGAAGATCTGCTCATGTAGGTTGCCCTGCAGGAAGGCTATGGAGAAGTCCAGAGAGTGGAGCTCGTAGTCACGCTGTGCGGCTATATGGAGGAGCACCCCCAGAGTAGTCATCTTAGGAGTGGGGGAGAGGCTATGGAAGAAGTCCACACCCTCTCGCTGACTGAAGCCTCTAGCCACATACCGTGCCTTGAACTTTTGCGGCTCTCTAGGCGGGTGCTTCACCTTATACATCTACATGTCAACACCCCCAGGACTAGCCCCCCTAGGACTAGCACCCCCAGAACCAGCACCCGCGAAACCACACCCCCAGAGTCCACTGCCCCCTGCTGCTGCTGTTGCTGCTGCTGCTGCGGCGCGGCAGCAGGGGAAGCTGTTGAGGTCGCTGAGGCACTAGGGTAGGGGGGGAGGGGCATCGTAGCTGCGGTAGGCACACCCCCAAGCCACGGGGCCTCCAGAGTCAGCAGACTCCCCCACAGGCCCAACCGAGGGGAGAGGAGTCACGTGGGAGATACCACATGTGGCCAGACGGGGTGGGAGGGGAGCGGCAGATGGAGGAGGGACAAGGAAGAGAGGGGGAGGAGAAACACAAGCACAATAGTCAGGAAAGCGAGCGTAGAAGGAGACGGACTTGTCGAACGTAACATCACGAGAGCGAAAGAAGCGATGTTGTCCCGAATGGTAGAACAACCAGTCACGAGCATCGAGTAGGAACCCGAGGAAGACACACGGGTTGTGCGGGCTGAGAGCTTGTCTGCGCCAGGGGTGTGGATGTGAGCCAGGCAGCCCCAGACATGGAACACCGACGCGTCACTAGGAGACCCAGTCCAGGGGAGGGTCGGCGACACATGCGGTTGCGAGGAGCGAGACCACACGTTAAGCTGGTGAGCCACGTAGCACACCGCAAACAGCTACAGAAGTTAGAGGGCATCCGCATGGACCACGGAGGTGCGGGCCACCTCCATGACCAGGCCGATGCATCGCTCAGCTACCCCACTCTGCAGCGGCGAGACCGGAAGGGTGAACGTCTGGGTGATGCCCTCCGCATGACAGAACGTTCCAAGGCGGTGAACTCGCCACCACGGTCGTATTGAAGATGGAGCACAGGCATATAGCATTCGTTGGGGACGACAAGGAGCCACCGGAGGAGGGTATCAAGCACGTCAGCTTTCCGCTCCAACAGGAAAACCACAGTAATTCATGTGAATTCGTCGACCACAACCAGGAAGTAGCGCTCCCCGCAAGGCCCTTGACTGGAGCAGGGCCCCAGACGTCCATGTGCATAGTCTGTAGGAGAGGAGTAGCGGGGGAAAACGAGGAGGAGTGAGGGGCGGCACGCTGCCGACCCTCGGCGCAGGAGGTGCGCGTTGGGACTAGCGAGGCGGGAAGGGCACGGAGCGACGCGGGTAGACCAATGATTAGACCGTGGTGTGCCATGTGACGCAAACGTGGAAGAGCAGTATGACCTAAGGGGTGGTGCCACCAGAGTGCCTGGTGGGTGAGGGAGCGACACGAGCAGGATGCGGCAACCTGGGTGGACGCGACTACTTGAGGGGGGCTCTTTGTGCAGTGGGAAGAGACCAAATGCAGGGTCGCGGTCAAAGGTGGCAAGACGGATGCCCGTGGCAGTGTCCGTACAATCTGCATATCACTCGTGGCCAGGGAACGTGGTGGTGACACCGAGGTCCTGGATATGGCCGAAACCAACCAAGTTCCTGGAAAACGTGGGGGTATGCAAGTCAGTAAGGGAGCAGAACAAGACAGCCGGATAGGGGAGAGTCTTGCAGCTGTGAGCAACGACTGCGCTTCGCGAGTCAGCAAGGGAGACCAATGCTACTGCAGGGAGCGGTGTGAGTGCAGTGTAGTCTCGGAAGAAGCAGCTGGACGCGGCAGAGTCGAGTGTGAAGGAGAGCGCCGTCACAGTAGGAGCCTAGTCAATACGTAGTAGAGACTGCTGGACTACACATAGTAGAAGGACCTAGAAACCCAGACCCCTAGGCCCTCGGGCCTCCAGAGAAACCACGCGGGCCCTAGGGTAGTGACCGCCCGGGGCCCAATCTCTAGGGCCTCCACCGTGCCCAGCACTCCCAGAACCCCACCGCGGCGGCTGCCGCTGCTGCTGTTGTGGTAGCTGTTGCGGCTGCTGAGGCTGCTGCTGTTGTGGTAGCTGTTGCGGCTGCTGAGGCTGCTACTGCTTCTATACCAGTTCGGGGCAGGCAGCCATGTGGCGTACCTCGAGGGCATGGAAGTGTTTGACGAGCTCACCAGTAATGTGGGTTTCTAGGAGCTCACAGTCCAGGTGCTGGCTAACCAGCTGCCAGCAGAGAGCGAGAAGCCAAAAAGCGAAGTCGACCACCTGGCCTTTGGTGTCCAGCCAAGGGACAAACCCCGAAGAGGTCATCATGCTAATAGGGGAGGCGACGAGGAACTCAAAAACGAGGAGGAGACTAGTGGGAGGCATTGGGGGATGCAGGAGCACGAATGGTGGGAGTAGCAGTGGCGGCTATTGGCAGACCGGCGGCAGTGGCGGCTATTGGCAGGCCGGTGGCAATGGCGAGTAGTGGAAGACTGGCGGCAGTGAGCAAGAGACTGGCAGCAGCGGTGGCTAGCGGCAGGCTGGTGGCAGTGGCGACTAGTGGCAACAAGTGGCAGGCCGGCGGTAGTGACAGCTAGCGGCAGACTGGCGGTAGTGAGCAGGAGGCTAGCAGCAGTGGCGACTAGTGGCAGGCTAGCGGCAGCGACGGCTAGCGGCAGGCTGGCGGCAGTGGCGGCTAGTGGCAGGCTAGCGACAGCAGTAGCAAGCGGTAGTAAGGCGGCAGTGGTGGCTGGCTGGCTGCGGGAGGCTGCTGGCAAGCGGGTTGTGGGATGGCAGCGTGCCGCTGGCGGCTAGCTAACAACGAGCGGCTGGCAGCAAGCTGGCAGCGGCAAGCTGGCGACAGTGTGCTGGCGGCAGCGAGCTGGCGGCAAGCTGGCAAGAGAGCTGGCGAGCCGGCGAGCGAGCTGGCGAGCGAGCAAGCTGACGAGCTGGCGAGTTGACGGCGGCGAGATGGTGAGCTGGTGTGTGGGCAGCGAGCTGGCAAGCTAGCGTGCTGGTGAGCTGGCAGCTGCTAGCAGCGAGCTTGCACACTGGCGGCGAGCTGGCGAGCGAGGTGGGGCGAGTGAGCGGGCAAGCTGGGGAGCAAAGTGGCAGCGAGCTGGCGAGCGGGCGAGCTGGCGGCTGGCTGCTAGTGAGCTGGCGGCGAGCTGGCAGCAAGCTAGCAGCGAGCTAGCAGCACCAAGCGAATGGTGGGTGGCTGGCAATGGCGAGCTGGCAGCGAGCGAGCTGCTGGCGATGGCTAGCTGGCGACGAGCTGGCAGCGGCTGGCAAGCTGCTGGTAGCGACGAGCTGGCGGCGGCTGCTGGCGGCGAGCGAGCTGGGGGCAAGCTGGCGGCGGCTTGCTGGCGGCGGCTTGCTGGTGGCAAGCTGGTAGCAGCTAGTGCGCTGCTGGCGACAGTAAGCTGGCGGTGGCTATCAAGTGGGCTGGCAGCAAAATGCGGGCAGCGCGAAGGTAGGGTAGCAGCCTAGGACTAAAGCGTAGGCTAGGGTGCAGGCTAGAGCAACAGACTAAAGCCTAACAAGGGCTAAGGAGGTAAGCTAGGGTGGGAGGGGAGTGGGTAGCACCTAAGGCGGAAGCGTGATGGCTAGGAGCTAGACCTAGCTCTATAGCATGTCGAGAGGGAAGTTGACTCGAGAGGGAGGCGTACATGAATATGTCTAACAGTTGTACCCTATATGAACTGCCTCTAGCTAGGCTACATGATTTATATATATTCCTATCACACAAATGTGAACGCTAACAATGAGTTCCAAGTGCTATGATTCGCAAGAAACGAGAATCGGGATCGTACTAGCGAGAAATATTACACAATTGGCAACATCAAAATCAGCCCTGGCATGAGGATATAATTAGGCACGAAGCCAACATGCAAGCTCAGCATTGTCAGCAACACATATTTTTAGATAGTCATATCTAGTTAGGTTAGTTATGTTTGTATAGCCTAGCTAGATCAGCTAATAGGGAGGATAAATCCAATGTACTTGTATCCCCCCTTCTCCATTTCTAGTCACTTCTTATGCGCTATTCTGACATGGCATCTAGATCTAGGTATCACTTTCCTCCTTCGCGTCATGCTTTCGCCGCGCGCGCTTTTGGTTTCGGTCTCCCCCCCCCCCCCCCAAACACTAGCTTACTCTCCGTTTCGTAAGCCAGCAAGTCAGCCAGTGCGCTCACCAGCCGACTCGCTCGATAGCCAGCTCGCCGCTAGCCAGTGCGCCAACCAGCACGCCCCTCCCTCCTGCAGCCCGCTCGCGCTAGTTGACGGCCAGCGCCAGCCCGAGCCAGCTTGCCAGCTCACGCCAGCGCCAGAGCCAGCTAGCGCTGTGTAGCCAGCGCCAGCCACCTGGCTAGCACCAGTGCCAGCCAGCTCGCTAGTGCCAGCCAGCTCGCCAGCACCAGCCAGCTCCAGTGCCAAAGCCAGCCCTCAGCGCCAGCGGCCGCGAGCTAGCCACTTGCCACCGCTAGACAGCAGCCGCCAGCATGCTGCCGCCATCCAGCGCCAGCTGCCAGCTGACAGCGGCCACCAGCCAGCGTCGGCTCCAGCTAGCCAGCGCCAGCCAGCTAGCGCTAGCCAATGCCAGCCAGCGCCAGCCAGCCAGCGCTAGCCAGCCAGCGCCAGCCACTCGCCGCCAGCGCCAGCTCCAGCTAGTGAGCGCCAACACAGCCACCGCCAGCCAACGCCTGCCAGCGCCAGCGCCAGCCAGCCAAAGCGCCAGCCGCCAGTGGCTAGCCGCCCGTCGCCAGCGCCAGCTGCCAACAGCCAGCTGCTAGCATCCGGCAGCCAACCGCTAGCCGCCAGCAACGGTCGCCAGCGCCAGTCGCCGGCCGCCAACCGCCAGCTGCCAGTCACTCACCACCGACACTAGTTGCCAGCCGTCAGCTTTGGCCTCCAGCAGCTGGCCACCAGCCGCCAGCACCAGTCGCAGGCCACCAGCACCGGCCGCCGGCTCCAACTGCCACCAACGACCAGCTGCCGACCCCGCCGTCGGCCGCCAGCTGCCACTACTCGTGGCCAGCCGCCGACCAACAGCCGCTAGCTGCAGTTAGCTGCCAGTCGCCAGTCGGCCACCAGCCTCGTGAGTTCCCCTATGCCCTGTGGACTATCATTCACCATGTGTCGCCTCACGCTAGCTTACACTGCCACTCCTAGTGACTCCTCGTGTGCTCCTCAGCGTGCTGCTCCTAGTAGCTCCTCTCACGCGTACTTCCTCCTCGTTTGCTCCCCACTCCTCCTAGCCACTCCTAGCCTACCGCCAGCAACTCACCAGCCGCTATCCACTCGTGGCAAGCTAGCCGTCACAAGCCGCCTCGTTGCCAGCAAGCCGCAAGCAGCGCCTGCCAGTACACCTCCCATCTCGCCGCCAACAGCCTCTGCCCACAGCTGCCTGCTTGTCAGCACTCCAGCTCGCTACCAGCTCGCCAGCTCGCTCCCAGCTTGCCGCCACTTGCTACAAGCCTAGCCGCCACTGCTGTCTTACTGTCACTAGCAATTACTACCATCAGGCTGCCGCTTATCGTTACTGCTACTAGCCTCCTGCTCGTTGCCACCATTCAGCTACTAGCCGCCACTGCCACACCGCCGCTCTGGCCACAGCTGCCACTGCTTTCTGCCTCCGTTAGTGCTACTGTAGTCCCTAGCGCCTCCCACTAGTCTCCTCCTCATTTCTAATGTTCCTTGACGCTTCTCCTCTCGGCATGATGGCCTCGTTAGGGTCAGTCCCTCGGCCAGACTGCCGAGCATTTCCCTTCGCTCTCCGTTTCTCGCTTACCGTCTACAGCTGGTGAGCCCGCATGTAGACTGACTGCACGCACCTAGAGGACCACATTAGTTACCTCCTTGGCTTCTGACTCCATGACCTCGATGACCGCTTCCGGGCTCTCTGGCCAGCACCGCAGCAGCAGTAGCAGCCGTAGTAGTAATAGCAGCCGCAGTGGGATCTTGGTGGTGTTGGGCACGGTGGAGGCGCTGGAGGTGAGGCCCTGGGGCGGCCACTGCCCTTGGGCCAGTGTGGTTTCTCTGGAGGACCGGGGGCCTGGGGCCTAGGGGTCTAGGTCCACTACTGTGTCTAGTCTAGGAGCCTCTACTATGTGTTCCTTAGGCTCCTCCCCTGACCCTCCTAGAGCGGCCCTCTCCTTCATACTCGACTCTAGCGCGTTTCGCTGCTTCTTCCGAGTCAGTACTGCTCTCACCCCGCTTCCTCCACCATTCCAGATATCCCTAGCAGATGCACGCAGGGCCAACACTCTCCCTGTCTAGCTGTCCCCTCTGGCTCCCTCACAGGTCTGCACATCCCTACGTTTGCTAGGATCGAGGAGTCACCACCACATTTCCTGGCTACGCGAGGCACCCAGCCTGTACGGACTCAACCACGGGTAGACGTCTTGCCACTTTTGAGCTTGGCCCAGCGTCCGACCTCTTCACCCTGCATACTGAGTCCCTGCCAATTGCTACGTCTGCTGAGGTAGTCGTGTCGTGCTGTTGTCGCTCCCTTGCCCACCCGACCCTTCTGTGGCACCACCGCTTAAGTCACCTTGCACTACCATGTCTTAGGCACAATGTCTCAGCATGGTCTAGTTACTAGTCTTCCTGAGTCGCTCACAGCCCTGCCTGTGTCGGTAGCGCCACTGTGCACCTCCTGCGTTGAGGGTCGGCAGCGAGCCACCCCTCAATCCTCCTCATTTCTTACGACCACAGCGCCACCACAAACACTGCACATGGACGTCTGGGGTCCTGTGCCATTGCACATGGACGTCTGGGGTCCTGCGCCAGTCCATAATCTTAGCCGAGAACGCTACCTCCTAGTCGTCATTGACGACTTCTCGCGCTACACCACCGTGTTGCCGCTAGAGCGGAAGGCCGACATGCCTACCGTTCTCCTCCCGTGGCTGCTCATTGCTCGCATCCCCACCACCTATCCGTGGTTCCTTTACACTCTGACCGTAGTGGCGAATTTGCCAATGGCAGTCTAAGACAGCTCTGTCGTGCGGAGGGCATCCGCCAGACGTACACACTATCGGACTCCAAATAGCAGAATGGGGTCGCTGAGCAACGCATCAGTCCGGTCATGGAGGTAGCTCGCACCTCCTTGGTCCACGTCGGTGCACCCCATTTTCTGTGGCCGTTCGTCGTGCGCACCTCAGCAGCTTAACGTGTGGTCGCGCTCCCTGCGCTTACAGGTTTTGCCGACCCGCGCAAACAAGGTCTCAGCCCACAATCTTTTTCGTATGTTGTCCTCGGTTTTCCGCTAGACGCCCCTGACTAGCTGTTTTACAACCTGATACACCACCGCTTTTACCACTCTCGTGACGTTACCTTCAACGAAAGGCTCCCCTACTACTGGCACTTCCCTCACAGCAACTTTCTTGTCCCTCCTCCTCCTCTCTTCCTTGCCCCTGCCCCCCCTGTCGCACCCCTCCTACCCCGCTCGACCCCGTCTGGTGTCTCGCACGCCACTCCGATCCCCTTGGTCGGGCTCGTGGGGGAGTGTGCTGACTCTGGGGGCCCAGCTGCAGGGGGTGCGCTCTCCCTACAGCGCCTCCCCCAGCCCAAGTACCCCACGCACCTCAGCAGCCTCCCCCCTCACCTCAACAACAACCGTAGCCACCGCAGTAGACTCAACGGCCGCAACAGCAGGAGCAGGGGGTAGTAGGCTCTGGGGATTCTGGTTCTGGGGGTGCTGGTTATAGAGGTGCTGGTTCTGGGGGTATTGGTTTTGGGGGTGCTGGTTCTAGGGGTGCTAACTCTGGGGGTGCTGGTTCTGTAGATGGTGCGTCCACGGGGGTACTAACTGAGGTGGAGCTGGAGGTCCTGGCGAGGACGAGGAGTAGCAGCAGCAGCAGCAGCAGCAGCCGCAATCTGCCCTTCGTCTACTTGGTCTTTCCTACTGTTCCCTTGACCGACCGCGCGTCCCTTCTCCTAGGCCTCACACTGTTTACGGCCCGCTGTTCCCTCCCTCGTTTTCCCCAGCTGTCTCCTCCATCCCCTGTCTTTTCCCCCTTTTCCCCTCGTCCCCAGTCCCTCGTTCTTCCGCACTATGTCCATCGTCCCCCTGGTGCTCGTCCAGTCTCCTCGTCCTAGTGTCGACCCTATGGTTCTTCGTTCTCGTCCTCCTCCAGTCCCAGTTCTTCCGTTAGCTCCCTAGTCATCGTTACCGTTGTTCTCTGCTCCTCCCACTAACTTAGCTCGCACTGCTCATCTAGTCCTCTTGCGCTTGCTCGCGTCGCTTGTCGCTGACCCTACCGCTCCTTCTGAGTCTGTCTCTGCACTTGTCAATGCTATCGCTGACTTCACTGCTAGCCACCGCCTGGACTACGCTGCCGCTCTGGTCTCTGGTACTGCCGGTCCTTCGTCTGTCGGTGGTGCACCTGCCCCAGGCAGTAACGTGCTAGAGGACAGGCAGTACGAGCTGGCCTACCTTGCGGCCGCTGTACCCCATCTCTGCTCCATCCTTGTCTCCCCAGAGGGCGACTCGGACGCCCTCGACATCCCTATCTCGCGCTCTTACGCTGAGGCCGTGTCACGCCCCTGGGCAGCCCATGGAGGAAGAGATGGCATCCTACAGATCCACATGCACTTACTGTACATCGACGCTATTCCCCCGCCTGGGGCGAACGTAATCGATGGCATGCGGATCTCTAGGGTAAAGCACGCACCTGGAGAGCCGCCGAAGTTTAAGGCGCGTTACGTGGCTAGAGACTCCAGACAGCGAAAGGGTCTGGACTTTCTTCCAGACCTTCTCCCCTACCCCGAAGATGACTACTCTTTGAGCTTTACTCACTTGAATTCTCCACAACCTTCTTGCAGGGTAGTCTGCACGAGCACATCTACCTCCATCGCCCACCAGGCTTCTCTGGGTCGTTCCCATCTAGGACCCAGTGGAGCCTGCGCCGCCCTGTCTATGGCCTACGCCAAGCACCCCGTGAATGGCATGACACGCTTTGCACCACACTTGCTGAGCTACAGTTCTTCCGGTCCTCTGCGAACCCTTTTCTCTTTGTTCGCACTGGTCAGACCCCGTTCCACACGTACGCGATCTTATCTTTGCTACTCCTGTCAGAGACGCACTGGCCTCAGTGAAGGCCGAGTTACTAACGAGGCATACTTGCACTGATCTGGGGGAGTTGAGGCGCTATCTGGGCTTGGAGATCTCTCGTGGCCGTGCCGCTTGCACGATCACAGTCTTCCAGTCTCATATGGTACAGAAGATCCTCCAGAGTTTCAGTCTCTAGTTCTCCTCAGCATAGCCCACCCCTCTTCCTGTGGATCACAGGCTCTCTGCTCCTATTCCGGCTGAGCCTAGTGGTCTATATGCTGGTGGGGTGCCTCATGTACCTAATGATCTGCATTCGACCAGATCTAGCATACCTTCTCAGTCTCCTTGCTCACTTTGTTGCGACAGGGAGGCACCAGCTAGTCCACTGGTTGGTTGCCAAGAGGGTGCTGCGGTATTTGACAAGTACATCGGGACTGGGCCTTGTACTAGGAGGACGGGAGCCAGTGGTGCCGACTGGACACACAGACGCGTCGTGGGCTGACGACGTAAAGACGCCTAGGTCCTTACAGGGCTACTGTTTTAGTCTTGGTTCTGGTTTAGTTTCGTGGAGTTCCACTCGGTCGTCGTCCGTAACTCAATCCTGTTGTGTGACATAGATCTACGCTTGGGCCATGGCCGCTCAGGAGCTTTGTTCGCTGACGTTCTTGCTCACCGACTTACTTTACCGTAGGTGACCCGCCTAAGTCTGCCCCGGTCTTGTTTACTGACAACAGGGGCATGATCCTCCTGTGTCAGGAGGCCCGACTTGAGGGCAGAGCGAAGCACCTCCAACTGCGGTAATTCCTGCTATGTGAGTTGCAGTAGTGCGGTCAGGCTCGTATAGTACAGGTGGCCTCAGAGGCCAACCTACTGATGTCTTCACCAAGGCACTGGCGCCTCGTGACCATCAGCGGTTTTTGTACTAAACTTGCTCTAGTCTCAGTAGCCGCTCTCCTACTTGTATCCCGATCTGTGGTATTCCGGCTTGTACTTGCTGTCCTATACCTGCACGTCTTGGCTACATTTGCTGACTGGCCTTGTGGCCTCTACTTAGGCTAGGGGGTGTGTCAACAAACCTATATTTATATATGCTCATATCTAGTTAGGTTAATTATGTTTGTATAGCCTAGCTAGATTAGTTAATAGGTAGGATAAATCCTGTGTACTTGTATTCCCCCTTCTCCCTTCCTAGTCACTTTTTATGCGCTATTCTGATAAGCATGGCTAGGACACGTGGTGGGAAACTGGGCTCATAGCGCACTCGACGAGCACGAAATGTGAAAATCGCAAAAATGTGCATGAAGATAGGGATAGGCCACATTGGGTAACGCGGCTCGGATGAGCATGATAAAAAGTATGAGAAACCCCTTTATAGTGATGTACGCTTCAAAACTGGAACAGGGGATAAGGAGATGTTATTTAGTTTGCTGCCAAAAAACCCACCAGCAGATCCAGGGAGTCAGGCGAAACAAAATCGGGGACAAGGAGACTTCACCAATACAACATTTTGCGTGTGGATTCAGTTTGCTGCCGCACCAGGGGGAAAGCCATTCGCGCCTCATCAAACGCACTTTTGCGCCAGCCGAAATTGGCCCAATCATAATCGCGTTATTGGGAATCTTGATTTCACCTCGCCCAATGCGCCTGAGGCGTGGTTCACGGGTTGCGCTTTGCCTCGAGACCGCATCCCGGATTGCTAACTGACGAATAACCTCAACCCATCTTTCACACGCCATGCGATGTTCGGGGATCACGGTAACGACACAGGGTTGCGCAACCCAAGTACAACACACTGACGAACTCTCCTCTCCCCTTTTCCCGCCCCGCCCCCTCCAGCAATTTCGAGGTCAATCTTTTCCACACTCCCCCCAATCTCGATTCCCCCCTCCCCTCCATACCAATTCTCCCCTCCCCCCGATGTTGTTTCCCCATTCCCCTCAATTTCTATTTCAGGGATGGCAAAAAGCATGAGCTAGGGGAAAAGCACCAGAGCAAGCGCAGACAGCCACCAGTGCCTGTGGTACGTAGCATCCCCCAGCGCGAAGCCATCGACTTAGCTTACACCACCACCAGCTTCCAAGGCCCAACACTCACGTCAGGAACTTTGCCGCCACTAGGAGCACGACCCTGATGAGTGGCGAGACGCGGAAGCCCAACCACGGGTAGCGTTAGGGGGAGGACGACTAGGGACCGCGGGAAAGCCTGAAACGACAGAGCAGGGAGGCGCAGGAGCGACTGGAAAGGAAGGGACGGCAGACCCAGGGAGTGAGGCGAAACAAAAGCTTAGGAGCGGGGAAGTCACCGGCATGCAGAGTGCGTGCTGCCACGAACCCAACCGCGCCTCCTGGGCACCCCACGCGGAGAGCCGCCAGCTGTAGCAACTACGGTCCCAGCTAGAAAGGTACGTCCTAGCCCGTGTACAACCAGGCTCGCCACAGCCGGCGCGCGCGGGGAGCAGGACTCGCGCGCCACCAAGGTGAAGCCGCATTGGACGGACGGGAGAAAGAGATTCAGGTCATAGTAGTTCAGGTCATTGAGTCGACTCAAAACGAAACTACTATCAGCCGCATTGGACGTGCTGCCCGTCGAGAAAGAGGTTCAGGTCAAGCGGCGCTTGTACCAATGCTCGCGGCCATCGTCCATGTCCAGCAATGCTCGCGTATCGTGGCGCTTTCAGGGGAGCACGCCAAACGGGCGAAACATTTCTAGCCCAGTACTAACAGAGGCCATCCCTCTACAGCGCGTTTCGTGGATACGCGTAGCGCGGTACTAGCGAATTGTCTTCGGAAGTTAACTGGATACGCGTAGCGCGGTACTAACGCGAATTGCGCACAATGATGACGGCTACGGAGTTGCGCTCGTTCCCCTCCGCCCTCCCCTCCCTGTTCCCACCGGCCCTAGGCGGGGCACAATCCCACTAACCTCCCCCCTGCCCCCCTTCCTGGCCCCTCAGGTCCAAGGCACCACTGTAAGCACACTGCCATCAGCCCTTCCCCCCCTGCCCCCTCAGGTCCAAACGGCGCACACTGGGCCCAGTTCCTATATCGTGGCAGAAAGAAAAGGTGAAGAGCAGAGCACTCCTGCTGCTACTGAAAAGGCTCAAGAGAGCATTCCCCTCCCCGCCCCCCCATCCAACACCCCGCAGAGCACTCCTTCGCCCCTGCAGCCGCCACCACCTGCTGCCCGTCGATCCGCCAGCGCTGCCGCTGTCCGCGAAGTCCCCCCGCCCGCTGCTGCTGCTGTCCGTGCAGGCAGTGCAACCGGCGGGGCAGCCCAACGCAAGCATGAAGAAACCGCTTCGCTCCCACCCCCGGCGGGCTGCTGCACCCGCGACAGCCGCGAGCAAGCTCAGGGTACTACGGCCCACTCGCTCCACCCCGCTGAAAGTCACCGCGGCGTCAGCAACAGCGCGTAGCGGAGGAAAGACGAGGGCGGGGAAGACGAGGGCGGGGAAAACTCCCGCCAAGACACCCAGGACTCCGGCGACCAAGACACCAACCAAGTCGACCCCAGCCAAAGCGACCCCAGCCAAGTCGACCCCAGCCAAGTCGACCCCAGCCAAAGCGACCCCAGCCAAAGTGACCCCAGCCAAAGCGACCCCAGCCAAAGCGACCCCAGCCAAAGCGACCCCAGCCAAAGCGACCCCAGCGAAGACGCCCTTCACCAGAAGGTCCACGGATCGTCGGCAGGCCGCGCTGGCCAATGGCGCTTCGGAGCCTCGGAAACGATCGAGGGGCGAGGCGGAGGCAGAGGAGGGCGAGGAGGAGGGGGAGGTGGCAGAGGTAGCGATGGAGGTGGTAGAGGTAGCAGCGATGGAGGTGGGCGAAAGTGGTGGGCGGCGGAGGAGCCTCCGCCCCCACAAGTCTCCAGCCTTCTACCAGGTGCCCGAGTGGCGGTCGCCTGCAGTGCGCAGGGCTGGCAGATCCGATGAAGAGCTCGGGGACTCGTCGGACGAGGCGGATGACGAGGAGGATGAGGAAGAGGAAGGGCAGGAGGAGCAGGGGAATGCGGAGGAGGTGGAGGGGGAGAAACTGGGCAAAGGACGGAAGCTGGCGGGTGGTAGAGGGGGGGGAGTTGCAGGCAAGATGGTGAGGGCCAGGGGAGTGAAGGTCAAGGCGGTGAGAGCAGGGAAACCAGCAAAGGCAGCAAAGGCGGGAAGGGCTGCGGCGAGGAAGTTTTTGGGGCGGGGGAAGATGAAGCTGATGGATGTGTCCCAGGCCCGCCTCGCTGCATTGGACAATGTGGATGACGCCATGGCCCACGCTCACCCGTCGTCCATTGACGCCTCCTGCTGCACGCGCTGCGCCAGCCGCGAGGCCTTCCGCGCCGTGCGCACGCGCAACGCCGCCCTGCTGGCCGCCGTGCTGAGGCGCTCTGCACGCACGCGCGTGGCGGACCCGCACCTGGAGTGGTCCCCGGAGTGCCACGTTGACCCCCTGCGCGCAGCGCTGCTGGCGGGGGAGGTGCGGCTGGCGCGCATGCTGCTGCTGGACCGCGATCGGCAGGAGGCCAACGGGCTGCTGGGGCAATGCGCAGTGGGGGAGGCGGGAGAGGGCGGGGGGTTGAGTGATGATGAGGATGAGGGCCTGGGGGAGGGTGGTGAGGGGTCGGGGGAGGCTGGGGAAGGCGGGGGTTGGGGCGGGAGGAGAACGTGGAGGGAGGTGCAACGGATATGGAGGCAGAGGAGGAGGAGGAGGAGGGGGAGGAGGAGGAGGCGGAAGAGGAGGAGGAGGAGGCGCAGAGGGGCACGAGGCGCAGGAAGCAAGGCAAGGGGGGGAAGGGGAAAGGGAAGGGGAAGGGCGGCAAGGGGAGTGATGGTGGTGACAAGGGCCAAGGGAAGGGCGTGGGACGATCGCAGGCCGCGTCGGGTGCACAGGACGTGGTAGCGGGGCAGGCGACGACGCGCAAGGGGATGAAGGAAAAGGCGAGCAAGAAGCACCAGGCCAAGGAGAAGGCACAGGCGGAGGAGGAGGAGAGCAGCCGCGTGGTGAGTGCGCGTGCTCGTCTGCCCGTGAGCTCCCTGGCTGGAATCAGCACGGGCAGCAAGTCCTTCTACATGCTTGGCACGGCCACGCGCCAGCTGGAGGCCAGCCGCGGCGGCAAGGAGGGCAACAACGCCTTCCTGCAGGACCCCCAGCCGCGTGCCGACTCCTTCCGCACCTATTTCTCATTCGCTGCGCAGCGCTGCTCCGTGGCGGCGCTGCAGATGATGGCAGCCACGCCCGACCCTGCCGCACCCGCGTACCTGAAGCCACGCGACCCCGCCCACCCTGTGCCCTCGCGCCTCGCGCAGTGCCTTGAGCTCGCAGGGGGCGGCTTGGTGTACGAGGCGGCAGAGGCGGGGAACCTCCCCGCGGCGGCGCACCTCCTGCGCCTCTGCCGCGGCGCCGATGGCAGCGGCGATTCGAGCTACGGCTTTAACTCGGTGCACGAGCTGGCAGTGGGGCCGGCGGACGGCAGGCTGGGTGTGGAGGTGCGGGCGGGGTCGGTGCTGAAGCAGTCGGGGTATGGCAACCAGCAGATGACCCCCGTGCACCTGGCGGCCCTGCAGCCCGACGCAAGGCTGCTGCAGCAGCTGGTGGCGCGCGCGGGGCCGCTGGCGCTGCACGTGGCGGACGGCAAGGGGCGCAAGCCGATCCACTTTGCGGCGGTGGCAGGGGGCAGTGCGGCGTGTCTGGAGTGGCTGCTGAAGCAGGGGGTGAGCGCAGAGGAGAAGGACCGCCAGGGCCACACGCCCCTGCGCCGCGCATTGGCGTTTGGGCGCCCGCACACCGCCCGCCTGCTGCTGCCAAAGGAGGCTGCAGGGGACACCAACGGCACGGCGGAGGAGGGAGAAGCTGACGGGACAGTGGCAGGGGCTCGAGTGAGTTTGGTGGACCTGGTGCTCAACACTCCGTTGGACAAGCGCACGCCACAGACGCTGCTTCACGTGACGGCGTGGGAGTGCCTCTACATGAAGCCCAACGTGGCTGCTGAGGTCTTGGAGCTCCTCATCCGTGCGGGCGGTGACCCCCTCTTGCCTTCCAAGGACAAAAAGCTCACTGTGCTGCACATTCTCTCTGCGCTCGGGCTGGACGCGGCGGTGGAGAGGGTTCTCTCGCTGGTGGCAGGGGGGAGCGACGGGGAGGCACGGGTGGTGAAGCTGCTGCTGATGCCGGATAAACTGAAGCGCAACGCGCTCGTCTTGGCGGCGCGCAACTCCCAGTTCGCGGTGCTGCGGGCGCTGCTCCGGCGCGGGGTGCCCCCTGACAGCGCCGATTCGAGCGGCAACACTGCGCTGCACTATGTGTGCGCGTACGGCTGCAAGGGCGCCGTGGACCTGCTGCTGGCGGCGGGCGCGGATCGCAGCCAGGTGAACATGTGGAAGCTCTCGGGCCTCTTCCTTGCCGTGCTCAAAGGCCACATGGCCATCGCCACTGCGCTGCTCTCCTCTGCTGCACCGCCTGCATCCCTGCCAGCGCTCCCAGGTGCCGGGCCTCTGCTGCTGGCGGCTGATGCTGAGTGCCGCATGGACTCAGAGGCAGGTGAGGAAGGTGGTGCAATGGCTTCCTCCTCCTCCTCCAGTGCTGGTAGTGGCAGTGTGAACGCGGTGGACTGCGACGGCAAGTCCCTGCTCCACCACGCCGTCACGCTCAAGCAGGCCGACCCTCACCTCTGCCTCTCGCAGGTCACCTTCCTCGTGTCTCACGCCATCTCAGCTGCCGTGAAGGACGCCCGGGAGGGCCAGACTGCTCTGCATGTCTTCGCCTCGCTGCGCCCAGCCGCCTGCCGCCTTGACCCCCGCATCGCCGCCGCCATTCTCTCGGCGCCCGGCGCTGACGTGGACGCGGTGGACGGCGAGGGCCGCACGGCGCTACAGCTGGCGGCTGAGCGGCTCAACGTGAACGTGCTGAGGGCGCTCCTGCGAAGCTCCACATGCAGGGCCGCTCTCACGCACCGCGATCGCCTGGGGGTGACGCCGCTGCTGGCGGTGCTCCGATGCACGCCCCCTCACTTCACTGCCAACGATGCCCCTAACAAGTACCGCAGCTGGTGGGGCGGGCAGCCGGTGGAGCAAGTGGACAAGGAGGTGCAGAGCACGCTGGACAGCTACTATCGCAGGTGGGCAGCGTTCTGCCGCCGCCAGAGGAGCGCCGTGGCACTGCTGCTGCGAGCTGCGGTTGAGCGCTCAGCGGCGGCGGAGGGAGCGGGGGGGTGCGACTGGGGGTGGGTGAACGCTCAGACGAAGGAGGAAGGCGACTCCGCATTGCACCTGGCACTGCGCTCTTGCGAGCCTGCAGTGCTCCTGCGGCTGCTGCTGCAGGCAGACGTCCGGCCGCATTTGGCCTTGAACCTGCGCAACAAAGCCGGCATGACGCCTCTCGCAGCCGCTGTGTCTCGCACCCTCCTGAACCCCCACAGCGGAGCTGAGCTCTACACCAAGCAGGCGCGTAGGGTAAGGGACTCAGAGCACCCCACGCTCAAAGCCTCCAACCCCTTCCGCCGTACCGCCCAGGTTGGCGGAGGGGCTGGGGAAGGGGTTGGGGGAGAAGGTAGCGGTGCAAGCAGCCCCGTGGGGCAGGCCAGGGACTCTGAGGCGGAGCGGAGGGATTTCGTGGAATGTGTGGATGCGCTGCTGGGGGCGGGGGCTGACGTGCACGCGCATGCAGTGGCGCACGTGCGCAGGGCTGTGCGGTACGCTGTGAGGAGCACGGAGGTGAAGGCAGCGTTGCGAGACAAGGCGTTGAGCAAGGCTCAGCGGGACATGCAGGTGAAGGGGGTGCAGGGGCACGTGGTGTTGGTACAGGAGGGGGAGAGCGTGCAGGTGGAGAGGTCTCTGGTCTCTCTCCTCATGGCCAGCACCAGCCTACCAGCAGCCGTGCGCGACCGCTGCATTCGCCAGCTGCTGGCAGCGGGGGCGCCTGTGGACGGGGGGTGTGAGCAGGACGGGTCGGCGCTGCACGTGCTGGCGGTGGTGATGGGGGCACGCGACCCACTGCCACTGCTGGAGCTGCTGGCCGCCGGGGAGCAGCGGCAGCAGGGGCCGGAGGGGAAGGAGGGGGTGGAGCAGCAGGGCGTGGAGGGGCAGCAGCAGGCGTCGCTGGCACAGCTGGCATGCAAGACGAACCAGGACGGTGACGTGGCATTCCTCTCCATCATCGAACGAGCGCTGCAGCTGCGCCTTCCCCCCGCGCAACAAGTGGCGGCGCTCAGCCATGGGCACGTGGAGGAGGGAGAGGGAGAAGAAGAGGGAGCGGGAGAGGGGGCAGGAGAAGGAGAAGGGGAAGAAGGGGAAGGAGGGGGAGCAGAGGAGGGAGGGAGTGGTGAAAGCAGTGGCACGCACTCTTCTGATTCCTCCCCTTCTCCTTCCTCCCCTTCTCCTTCCTCCGCTCCTCCTTCCTCTTCCACTTCCGACTCAGCTTCCTCCCATCCTCCCCCAAAGAAGAAGGCGGCAAGGAAGTATCAGCTGACCAGGGAGGCGTTCCTGCATTTCCTCGCTCGCTTTCTGCAAGTGTGTGAGCAGGACGTCAACATAAGCAAGGCGCCCCCTCGCCTCAGAGCGTGGGGCAACGTGGATCCCTCAGTCATGCCCACCTTAGCGGCCAGAGCACAGCGCAGCCTTGGCTTCACTGCGCTGCACTTGGCTGCACGGGCCGGTGAGGATGCCCTGTGGCTGCTGTCCTGGCTGCTGAAGCAGGGCGGCGTGGACCCCCTGCGCTGCACGGCCAAGGGCTCCACGGCCCTCGCATGCCACCTGCAGCAGCGTGCTGACATCAACGTGGTGCGTGCACTCCTGTGGGAAAGCGGGGCACAGCAGCAGCAGCAGCAGCAGCAGCAGGCCCGCGCGTGGGACAACAGGAAGCGCACGCCCCTCATGTTTGCGGTGCAGGCGTCTGCACTGACAGCGGGCAGGGCGGGCAGCACCAGCGAGTCATTCGAGGTGGAGAAGGCGCTGCTCGACGCAGGGGCTGACGTGGCAGCGCGGGACGAGGACGGGCGCAGCGTGGTGCACCTCGCGTTTGTGCGGCTGGGGGAGCGCCACGTGGCAGCAGTGGAGGGCGAGTCCCATCCGGCTGCAGGGGAGGAGCCGATCGAGCTGCTCAGCATGCTTTGTGCGGCTGTCACTGCTGCCGTCACTGCTGCCGGCGCAACCGGCTCGGCAGCACGGTTGACAGGTGGAGGAGGAGTGGCGGTGGCGGAGGTGATCGACGCGCCGGACCGGTTCGGGCGCACCCCGTTGATGTACGCGTGCGAGGCGGGCGCGCAGATCTGCGCCAACTTCCTCGTGCGGCGAGGGGCGGCTCTGGCGAGGACGGATGCGGACGACAACGGCGTGTTCCAGCTGGCGCTGATTGGCGGGCAGCTGGCGGTGTGCATCAACCTGCTGGACCACAGCGGCGTGGACATCCACCTCCCCGCCACCAACCACCGCAGGTTCCCCGCCAAGCTGCTTGCGCGCATCGCACGGGCGGAGCGGCGGAGAAGGACGGCCGGGGAGTGCCCTTGGATCGTGGATGGGGGGGGGCAAGGGGGGCATTGGTGGAATGATGGGGAGAAGGATGAGGGAAATGGGCAAGAGGAGGAGGAAGAGGCGGAAGACGAGGTGAAGGAGGCGGACGGGGGGGAGAAAGCGGAGGAGGCAGAGGAGGCGGAGGAGGCATGGGAGGAGTTGGAGGAGGGTGGAAGTGGGGATGGCCAAGGTGCAGTGGGGGGGCAGGGGAAGGAGCACAAGGAGGGAGATGGAGCAGGAATGGGCGGGGGGGATGTGACCCTGGAGGATGCAAAGGGGGCGGAGGGAGGGATGGGGAATTCTGAGCAGGAGCAGCAAGAGCAAGCGCGCGTGCAGATTGCGCGTGCCAAAGATGCGTACAAGGCGTCGTCGTTCCGCGTGGTGCTGGACAAGGGGTGGAATGGGCTGGCGTACCTCATGCTGGACCGCGGGGTGGACCTCCTCACTGCCATCCATGACTGCCTCGCCAGTGCCAACTTCGCCCTGCTGCTCACGCTGCTGCGCCGGGCCCCCCCCGCCTCACTGCGAGCGCAGCAGCCGGTGTCACGCCGAACGGTATTCCACCAGCTCGCCCGTGTGCCTGCGCAGCACCGCTCCACCTTCTGCCTCCATTGGGTGGGCACCATTCTGCAGGCCATAGAGGCAGCGCTGGGGGAACCCACGGGACCAGCAGCAGCGCCAGCAGCAGGAGCAGCGGGACCCTTTGGAACATCGGATGCGCATGGGATGGGACCGGCAGATGATCCGATTCGCATGCTGCTGGCTGCCACAGACGCCCTCGGGCAGACCCCCCTGCACCTCGCGTGTGCCGCCGCCCTCACTCCGCTCGTGGAGTGGTGTCTGCGCAGGGGCGACCCCACCCTCGTGAACGCATGCGACGGTGTTCGGTCGGTGCCGCTGCACCGCGTGCTGCAGGTGGGGGGTGGCGAGCTGCTGGCGGATGTGTACCGCCTGCTCAGCGCGGGCGCCGATCCCAACGTGGGGCGCCAGGAGAAGCTTCCTCTTGACATGAGCGCCATTGCCACTGGCAGCGGTGAGGCGGGCGGCGACGGTGGCACTGTGCAGCAGACAGTGCAGGCGGCGCTACGTGCAGATGTGCTGGGGGAGGCGCAGGCGCTGCAGAAGCTGTGCACGCTGCCGCCCATAGTGGTGGCGGTGAGGCAGCGCCAGCACTGCCTGGCGGAGCTGCTGCTTCGCTTCGGAGCCAACCCCAACCGCTGGGATGCGAGCGGCCAGACGGTGCTCACGCAGGCTGTGCGGTGCAACGACCTGCGCATGGCTACAGTGCTCCTGGGCGGCAAGTGGACCGCCCCACTATCCCGGGACGAGGAGGCTGCCAGCTCAGCACTGAGCAAGCTGGCGGTGCCACGTGGCATTGCTGTGCAGATGAGCCACGTGGGTGTGGATCTGAACCTGGCCCCACCCCCGTATGCTCGCTCCGCATACCACTCAGCTGTGGCGACCTTTGGGCCGTGCGAGGTATCCTATGAGAACGCACACCTGCTGCGCCTGCTGCACCGCCTGGCAGTGCAGGGGGGGGAATCGGGGGATGCGCCCTCGAGACATGTGGCATTCCGGTGGGCAACGAGGGATGGCCGGGGGCACACGGTGCTGTACGACGCTGGAGCTCAGTCATCAGGTGTCATGCTGGGCGCCATCAGAGAGCTGATGAAAGGAGGCGATACGGCAGGTGTGACAGGCACTGCCGTGACTACTGATGGCGGTGTGCTGGAGGTATTTGATGCAGAAATAGCAGCAGGGCGGGAGGGCGCCCAGAAAGCAGCGGAGGCAGGGGAGCGTTGGCTGGTAGAGGGGAGTGCGGGCGTGCGAGAAGGACGTGCGGTGGACGTGGCGGCGGATGCCAAGGCGATGCGGGTGGAGTGGGACAAAAAGCTGGAGGCGGCAGCGCAGGCGTGCGGCACGGAGGTGGACGAGCACGCGGGCGACTTCCGTGCAACATGCGGCGTACTTGGGGACTACTCGGTGCTCATGACGCGCACTGACGTGGAGTACGGGCGCTACGGCTTCCACAACTTCTACAAGATGCAGCTGCTGCATAATGCGGCGCAGGACCTCTACATCCTCTTCAACCGATGGGGCCGTGTGGGTGACGAGGGCGAGCACCAGCAGACCCCCATGGGCTCGCGGGAAGAGGCAGTGAAGGAGTTTGAAAAGATCTTCAAGGCCAAGTCCGGGAATGACTGGCAGAGCTGTGGGGATTTCCAGCCAAAGCCAGGGAAATACACACCCGTGCGGGCCCGGCCAGCAGGGAAGAAGAAGGCAGGGGAGAGCGAAGGCAACGGCGAAGGCGAGGGGAGGAAGATCCCCAAGGGCCATGTGGACGAGGAGGTCGAGCTGGTGCTGCCTCTGGCGCAGCTGATTGCCATGGAGAGTGGCTTGGGAAGGAGAGTAGGAGGACGAGGAGAGGGAGTGCAAGGGGAAGGGGTTGCTGCTGCTGCTGCACCTGCTTTTCCTGCTCCTGATGCTGCGCTGCCTGACGCTGCTAATGGTGATAATGGTGATAATGCTATGCATGCTGCTGCGGCTGCTCCTGCTGCTTCTGCCACTGCTGCAGTTCCTGCTGCCGCTGCTGAAGCATCTGCAGCTGCAGAGCCCAGCCGGCTCCCCAAGGCTCTCCAGAGTTTCATCCGAGTCATCTGCGACGTCTCGGCGCTGCGAGCGCAGGCGCGCCGCCTGGGCGCTGTGGACACGTACCTGGCGTTTGGGGAGCTGACGGACGACGCACTGCAGGGAGGACAGACGGTCCTGGCGAAGGTGGGTGCTCTGGTCCCCCAGTATGAGGCGGTGGGGAAGAAGATCGACCAGCTGGTGGCGGAGCAGCAGCGGCTGATGTACGAGGCGGAGGAGGAGGAGGAGGGGAAGGGGGGGGAAGGGGGGGAGAAGGAAGAGGAGGAGCATGGGGCAATGGAGGATGGAGATGAGGCGACGAATGTGGATGGGGCGGCGAAGAAGCGACGGAAGAGACGCCGGGTGTGTGAGAGCGAGGATGGTGAGGGCGAGGATGGTGAGGGCGAGGATGGTGAGGGCGAGGATGGTGAGAGGCAGGGAGTGGGTGGAGAGAAGGAAGGGGGGGACGGGGCGATGGGGTTGGAGGGAAGCGAGGGCGGTGAAGGGGGGGGAGGTGAGGGACAGGGGGGCGAGAATGAGACTGCCCTCGTGGCAAGGGTCAGCACGAGCGAGGGCAGCAACAGCAGGCAGTCAGCCCGAGAGCGGGTGGCAGAGGAGATAAAGGCGGCGCAGGAGGTGCGGAGGGGCCTCAGCGAGCAGCTGGTGCAGCGGAGCAACGAATTCTACCAGCTCGTGCCGTCCACGCAGCACACGCGCAGCCGCATTCAGTGCATCCGCTCCCGGGAGGACCTGCTGGCGCTGCAGGCGCTGCTCTCCAGCCTCGGGGAGCTCCAGCTGGCGCTCAAGATGCTCATCGGCGCACGGCGCCAGCTGGCGGAGGCGGCGGCCAGGCGGCGGGCCGCCATCCACCCGCTGGACTACTGCTACTTGGGGCTGGGGGCGGCGATGCGGCGCCTCGACCCGCGCACCCAGCACCACCGCGTGCTGTCGCGCTACGTGCACCGGTCAGCTTCGAGGGCGGAGATTGAGGTGTATGACGTGTTTGCGGTGTGCAGGGAGGGCGAGAGGGAGCGGTTCGACGCACTCCCCTCGGCCGTGCGCGCGCACCGGCAGCTGCTGTTCCACGGCTCCTCCGTGGCCAACTTCTGCGGGCTGCTCAGCGGCGGGCTGCGCGTCGCACCTCCTGAAGCGGACGTGTCGGGCTATGCCTTTGGGAAGGGCATCTACTTTGCGGATCAGTTCCAAAAATCCCTGGGGTACTGTGATACGGCCACGCAGCACCATGGGCACTGGAGGAGCCATACTTACGAGGAGGAGGAAGAGGAGGAGGAAGAGGAGGAGGAAGAGGAGGAGGGGGTTGGGAGAGGACACGTCATGAAGCAGACGCGCTGCCTGCTGCTGTGTGAGGTGGCCCTTGGGCAGTCACAGGCCGTCTCACAGGCCACGTACATGGAGGAGGCTCTGCCGGGCTCGCACTCCACATTTGCCATCGGCAGAACCACCCCCGACCTCGCTCACTGCCTGTGGACCCCTGACGGCTGCTGCATCCCTGCCGGCCCCATCATCTCTCGCAAGGAGCTGGAGGCGCACAAAGCATCGAGGCCGGAGGAGTATGGCTGTGTGTGCCAGTACATCACTCCGCCAGCCAAGGGCGGCCAGCCGTGTGTGGAGAGGAACGAGTATGTGGTGTATAGCGAGGCGCAGGTGCAGATGCGCTACCTGCTGTGTGTGGGGCCTCCGAGGAGCAGGAAGAGGAGGGGGAGGAAGGGCAAGTAGGTGTTGGGAGAAGGGATGGAGAGTCTTGGGAGCCTTTGGATTGTGCTCTGGTTGAAACCTTATTTATTTATCTGGGCTTTTAAAACCCCACGGCAAAATAGCAGAGGGGTAATCATTTGCGGGCAGGGCAGGGGCGAAGAGTTAGGGAAGACCAAACCGACACAAAAAAAAATACTTTTTGTGTACAGTGAGTGCCATGCGACGAGACGAGTTGTAGAAAAACGCCGAGTGAAACCAAAGCAGGCTCAGTGCACAAAGCCAGGGCATGCGCGAAGGAGATCTTGGAATGGAGTATCCAATGGTGTGGTGCCACATGCACCACCCGGAAATAGGGAACCAATTATGGAATCGGGTGTCGAAAACGAACGGGAGGCAACCTAGAAGAACAGAAGCTCACCCTTGGTGAATCTCTGTTCAGTATCTATGAGCTAATTTAGCAAAGAGGCATGTATAATCGCTTCGTGCAGCTTCCCGCTCCCCCTCAAAACGCCACCCGCGCCCCTATGCATTCCCCGTGCTCCCGCTTCCCGTGATGAACACCGCACACTGCGAGACAGCGAAGTGCGGCCTCCTTCCTGCTACCCGCATCCCGCTTCCGCATCTCTGCTATTTAACGCTACCCACTTAGAACGCTACCTTCTACAGCTATTCCGCCGCCTCGCCTGGTCCGCATCCTGCTACCCGCATGATGCTTCCCGCGCTCCCCTCTGCTTACCGCTTCCCGCTTCGCTCTGCATCTCGCTTCGCCCTGCTTCCTGCTTCGCCCTGCTTCCCCTTTCGCCCTGCTTCCCCCTTCGCCCTGCTTCCCCCTTTGCCCTACTTCCCCCGTCCCGCGTATTGCTACAGCACTAGTTGCAGACCACAGACGGAGGAACATCGTTGGGGTCGACAATGATAGGGAGGAGACGCAGCAGTGGCCGCTCACCCCCAAACAGCCGCCCACAGTCCCGCAAGCGGCTTCCAAAGTCACCTTCCAGGTCAGTGCCAGGTTGGTCACTGGCCGTTCGCTTTGCGCTACGCCGCTCACCAGCTGAACCTGTGGCCCCACTCCCAGCGGCCGTAGGTTTCACCGACCCTCCTTTGGACCGGGACTCCTGGTGACGCGTCTGCGTTCCACGTCTAGGGATGCCTCGCTCATGTTCGTGCCTTTGGCACGGACAAGCTCACTGCCCGCACTGTCCCCTGTATCTTCCTTGGTTTCCCTCTTGACTCGTCTGACTGGCACTTTTACCACCAGCCGTCTTATTGCTTCTTCACTTGCGTGACGTCACTTTCAACGAGTCTGTCTCCTTTTACCGCCACTTTCTCCACCGAGGTCTCCCGGTTTCCCCACTCCTATTTCTTGTTCCCACTCCCCCGGTAGCCCCTGCTCCCCTCCCTCCCTGTCCTGCTCCATCTGGAGTCTCTAACGTCACTCCCCTCCCGCTTGTGGTCCCGGTCGAGGAGTCGGTTGACTCTGGTGGCCCCGCGGCGCGGTTCTCGCCGCCTACCTCTCCCCCAGTATCCCCTCCCCCGCCGCCGAAGCCGTTGTCCCAGCCGCAGCAGCCGCCGCCGTCGCAGCAGCAGCAGCAGTTTGTGGACTCAGGGGGTGTTGGCGTTGAGGAGGGTGCTAGTCCTGGGGTTCCTGTCGTGACTTGTCCTGGCGGGCTCGGGGTTGGTAACGTTGCTGGAGAGGGTTCTCGCTCTGGGGGTGCTTGCTTTGGGGGTGCAGGCATAAAGTGTTTTGGAGGTAGCTGTGGTGTAGCTGGCGGTCCAGGTGTCGGCATCGATAAGCAGCAGCAGCAGCAGTCGCCGCCGGTGTCCGCCCTTCGCCTGCTCGGCCTTCCCTCCCCTGACTGCTCGCCTGTGCCTCCCTTGCTGACTCCTCCCCTTCCTGTCTACGGTCCTGTGTTTCCTTCGCCGGACTCGTCCCCGGCTAGGTTCCCACCTCGTTCCCCTCCTATTACTCCTCCTCAGTCTCCTGACCCGACGCCTCCGTCTCACGTCTGGTCGCGCCGCCCCTCTCGTGCTCGTCCTGTCTCTCCTGTTACGCATTCTCACCCTATATTGCTTCATTCCCATGCGTCTCGTCCTCCCCTCCTCCAGTCTCCTCCTCCGTCGTCGCTCGCTGTCGCGCCTCCCCCTCAATTTGACTACCTTCGTGCTACTCGTCCTCTTGTTCCTCGGGTCCTTGCCTCCATCGTTACCAACCCGTATGTTCGTGTCTCGAGTCTTGACGCTCTTGTCGCTGCTGTCGCAAACTTCGCCTCTACCCACCGCCTTGACTATGCCACAGCTCTGGTCTCTGGCCCTGCCTACCCTCCGTCCGTTGGGGGTGCTCCTGCCCTTGGCAATAATGTCATAGAGGACAGGCAGTACGAGCTTGCTTTCCTGTCCGAGGCTGCTCCCCATCTCTATTCCTTTCCGCTAGTCCTTGAGGGTGATCCATACGCCTTTTACATCCCAACCCCTCACACTTACGCTGAGGCGACCTCAGGACCCTGGGCCTCTCAGTAGATAGCTGCCATGGAGCAGAAGATGGCATCTTGGAGATCCACCGGCACCTACGCCGACACAGTTCCCCCACCTGGGGTGAACGTATTCGATGGCCGGTGACTCTTCAAGGTGAAGCGCCCTCCTGGAGAGCCGCCTCTGTTCAAGGCGCGCTACGTGGCTCGAGGCTTCAGTCAGCGCGAGGGGTTGGACTTTTTTCAGACCTTCGCCCCGACCCCGAAGATGACTACTCTTTTGGCGCTGCTACACCTAGCAGCACAGCGTGAGTACGAGCTTCACTCCCTCAACTTCTCCACTGCTTTCCTTCAGGGCAGCCTATACGAGTAGGTCTACCTGCGCTGTCCACAGGGCTTGACCGGTACCTTTCCGCTTGGCACACCTGCACTGACCTAGGAGAGCTGCGCCGCTACCTTGGCCTGCAGATCTCCATGGACAGAGCAGCTCGCACCATCACTCTCACACAGTCACACTTGGTGCGCCAAGTCCTTCAGAGGTTCGGTCTTCAATTCTCCTCCGCACGGCCCATACCTTTGCGAATAGACCACAGGCTCTCCGCTCCTGTTCCTGAGGAGTCAGTAGAGCCCAGTGGTCCTTACGAAGAGCTGGTGGGTTGCCTCATGTACCTGATGACTTGCACTCGCCCAGATCTCGCATACCCTCTCAGCATCCTAGCTCGCTTTGTGGCTACAAGTAGACAGCGACCACAGCACTGGTCGGCCGCTAACAGGGTTTTGCGTTATCTAGCAAGTACATTGGGCATGGGGCTAGTACTGGGAGGATGCAGGCCTGTGGTCCTTACTGGGCACACTAACGCTTCTTGGGCAGACGACGCAGAGACCCTCACGTCCTCTCAGGGTTACTTCTTTAGCCATGGTGCAGGCGCGGTCTTGTGGAGGTCCACTCGTTCGTCGTCAGTTGCTGAGTCCAGCTGCGAGGCTGAGATCTACGCTGGTGCCATGGCGGCATAGGAGCTCCGTTGGCTGACTTTCTTGCTCACAGACTTAGGTGAGCGGCCTAGCTCTGCCCCGGTTCTATATGCTAACAACAGGGCCATGATCCTCCTATGTCAGGAGCCTCGTTTGGAGGGCAGAGCGAAGCACATCCAGCTGCGGTACTTCCTCCTGCGCGAGCTACAGCAGCATCGCCAGGCCCGTGTAGTACACGTGGCCTCCGGTGCCAACACAGCTGATATCTTTACTAGAGGCGCTTGCGCCTAGAGATCATCAGCGGCACTGTTTGCAGCTTGGTCTGGTTCATGTAGCTACTCACTTGCTAGGACCTTGATTGTGTACTTCTCTTTATATATACCTTTTTGACTGGCCTTGTGGCTTCTCTTCCAGTGGTCGGACTAGTAGTGCCACACTGGTTTGCTCTTGTCTTGTTTGTACTCTTGCTGACTGGTCTCCGGACCCTTGCCTCAGAGGCTGGACTAGTAGTGCCACCCTGACCTGTGTGTCGACCTCCAGGTACTGCTCCTCATCTGGCCTAGGGGGTGTGTCAAACATATTTGTATGTATGTTATAATAGGCTAGATATGTGCATGCTCTTAGTGGGTACAAAGTTTGCACAAAATCAACATGTATGTCACATTCTAGTCAACTTTTCTATTCTGAGACCACTTTCTCTTTAGAGTTTTTGTGCACAAGAAACCCAGGAAGAATGCTCCCGCACGGCCTGTTCATAAGAGATGCGATGAGAAGAGGGGGATGAGAAGACATGAATAGTGGGGATGAGTGGTAGCTTGTGAAGATCTGGAGAAGAGCCATAGGAATGGTCGGAGAGAGAGAGATGGATGGGCTGAGTGAGAAGAAATGGATATGAGCATAGAGAGGGTGAGAGGGATCAGTTTAAAGAGAGTGAGATGGGTGGACAGTGGGAGATCCCCAGGATTGGTTGAGAGAGAGAGAGGGAGGGAGGGAGGGAGGGAGGGAGGGAGGGAGGGTAACGTAGTAAATGCCGTTTGAACGTTGCAATTCTCAGGGAAGAGGGGGCAGCTTGCGAATGCCGCTGAAAAGGACAAACCCGGAATTTCCTGTTCATCTCAGTATTCTTGATTTTCGCCTGTTACCATTCTGAATGCATTTTTGTGGGGGTCTCGCGTCACTGTTTGTTCTCCCCATCCCCCCACTCCCCACACACTGTTCATGCACTTTTGAACTCGGTTCTTGCCGATGAAATTCCGTGCTGCGATCACGGTTCTGCTATTTCGCCAAATTTTGTCTTCGTCGGGGGAACTTTGGCGAAACTACTTTCGCCCAGTTTTTTTGGCACTGATTTCATGCCCAGTACTCATGGTTTTTTACCATTCTAGACTCGGGTTTTAACTGGCAAAAGGTCGAGTATGGAGATTTAGGCTCACTGCTGCCGTCGCGCTCACTGCTAACGCTGCGTTCCCTGCTGCTGCCACACTCCCTGCAGCTGCTACACTCCATGCTATTGCTGAAACATTCCCTCCTGCTGATCTCAGAGTAACCGAATGACTAGAAACAAGCATACAGGGGGGGTTTTATGCTATAGTGTTGTACTCTCTATGAGCATGCACCTATCTAGCCTATAACAATATATAAATATATGTTGACACACCCCTTAGGCTAGACAAGGGGCAGTGCCTAGAAAGAAACACACAGCTCAGGGTGGCCCTACTAGTCCAACCTCAGGGGCAAGGGTCCGAAGACCGGTCAGAAGAGTACAAACAAGACAAGAGCAAACCAGTGCGGCACTACTAGTCCGACCACTAGAATAGGAGCGACAAGGCCAATCAGGAGAATATAAAAAGAGTAGTACACCATCAAGGTCCTAGCAAGTGAGGAGCTGAGGAGCTACTCCTACTAGGCCAAGCTGTACACAGTGCCGCTGATGATATCATCATCTATGTTATCATTTGTGAGCGAACGATTTCATCTGCGGTACTTCCTTCTGTGCGAGCTGCAGCATCAACACCAGGCCCGCATAGTGCACTTGGCCTCTGGTGCGAACAGAGCCGATATCTTTACTAAGGCGCTTGCAAAGCGTCAGTTGCCCTGAAAGGACCACTGACCTGCGTCCTCCAAGCACTAGCCCCGTGACCGATGTACTTGCTAGATAGCGCAAGGGCTGTGGTCGGTGTCTGCTTGTCGGCACAAAGTGAGCTAGGATGCTGATAGGGTATGCGAGATCTGGACGAGTGCAAGTCATCAAGTACATGAGGCAACCCACCAGCTCTGGGTACGGACCACTAGGCTTTACCGACTCCTGGGGGACTGGAGCCGAGAGCCTGTGATCTACTGGCAGAGGTGTGGGCTGTGCAGAGGAGAACTGAAGACCGAACCTTTGAAGGACCTGGCGCACCAAGTGTGACTGTGTGAGCGAAGGAAGAGCCAAGGGTCTGCAGACGATGGGAAGAACTGCAGGTCAGCTAATGTAGCACGCAGCGTATCGTGCCACTCACGGGGCGCCTTCCGCATGCCGTAAACTTGACACCGGAGGAGCCACTCGATCCCAGGGTCGAAGGTGCCCGTGAAGTCTGGCGAACGATGCAGGTAGACCTGCTCGTGCAGACTGCCCTGGAGAAACGCTGTGGAGAAGTCAAGGGAGTGCAGCTCGTAGTCACGATGTGCTGCTACGTGTTGCAGCGCCCGAAGAGTAGTCATCTTCGAGGTCGTGCCGTAGGTTTGAAGGGAGTGCTTCACCTTGAAGATCCACTGGCCATCGACTACGTTCCCCCCATGTGGGGGAACTGCCTCAACGTAGGTGCCGGTGGATCTCCAAGATGCCATCTCCTGCTCCATGGCAGTTATTCACTGAGAGGCCCAGGATCCCGAGGTCGCCTCAGCGTAGGTGCGAGGGGTCGGGATGTCAAGAGTGTTTGGGTCACCCTCTGGAACTAGCAGCATGGAGCAGAGATGAGGAGCGGCATCGGATAGGAAAGCAAGCTCGTACTGCCTGTCCTCTAGAACGTCATTGCCAAGGGCAGGTGCACCCCCGACGAACGCAAAACGGGCACGGTCAGAGACCAGAGCGGTGGCGTAATCAAGGCGGTGGGTAGAGGCAATGTCATCGACGGCAGCGACAAGAGCAGAGAGACTAGAGACAGGAGCAGACGGGTCAGTAACGAGAGAGGCAAGGACCCGAGGAACAAGAGGACTAGCGGCATGGAGGAAGTCTGAGAGAGGAGGTGGAGAGACAACAAGCGACGACTGAGGAGGCAACGGGAGTAGAGGAGCACGAGACGCATGAGAGCAGAGCAATATAGGGTGAGAGCGCTAAACAAGAGTGACAAGATGAGCATGAGAGGCACGGTGAGACCACCAGCAGGAGGAGGGGGTCGAGTCAGGAGACAAGGGAGGAGACAATGGAGGAAAACAAGGGGGGGAACGAGCCGGGGACGAGTCCGGTGGAAGAAACACAGTGCCGTAGACAGGCGGGAGAGGCGGCAGCGGGGGAGGCGTCGGCGGGTGGTCGGGGGAGGGAAGACCGAGGAGGCGAAGGGAGGGCACCGACGGCGACTGCTGCTGCTGCTCCACACCGACACCTGAACCTCTATTCGCACCACGGCTACCCCCGTGAAGCTCCACGATAGCACCCCCAGAACGAGAACCCTCTCCAGCACCGGTGCCACCCCCAGGACCGTCGAGACCAGCCACAAAAGTACCCCCAGGACTAGCACCCCCTGAACCAGCACCCCCTGGTGCAGCACCCTCCTTAACGCCCGCACCCCCAAAGCTCACGGACCCCTGCGGCTACGGCTGCTGCTGCGGCTATGACGGCGACGACGGCAGCGGCTGCTGCTGCTGCGGCGGCGACGGCGGCTGCTGTTGTGGCGGCGGAGGAGGAGAGAACGGGGCGGAGACAGGCGGCAATACCTGAGTCGCAGGGGCCCAGAGTGACGTGAGACACACTAAACAAAGCAGGATGGGGAGAAAGAGGATGAGGAGCTATCGGGGGAGTGGGGACCAGGAATAGGGACGGGGTAACTGGGAGACCTCAGTGGGAAAGCGGGTGTAGAAGAAGACAAACTCGTCAAAAGTGACATCACGAGAGTGAAAGAAACAGTGAGATGGCGGGTGGTAAAAGTGTCAGTCAGACGCGTCGAGAGGGAAGCCAAGGAAGACACAGGGGACGGTGCGAGCGGTGAGCTTGTCCGTGCCAGAGGCACGAACGTGAGCGAGGCAGCTCCAGACGTGGAACGTAGATGCGTCACCAGGGGACCCAGTCTAGAGGAGGGTCGGCGAAACCTGCGGCCGCTGGGAGTGAGGGCACATGTTAAGCTGGTGAGCGGCGTAGCGAACAGTGAATGTCCAGAGAAAATGGGGTGCACCTGCATGGATCATGGAGGTACGAGCCACCTCCATGACCAAGCCGATGCGTCGCTCAGCGACCCCATTCTGCTGCGGGAAGTCCGGCAGGGTGTAGGACTGGGTGTGGTGCCCTCTGCATGACAGAACTGGCCAAGCCGACTGGAGGCGAACTCTCTGCCAAGGTCAGAGTGGAGGCGCAGCACGGGCAGGCCGCGGTGTACTCGCGCAGCTATGATCCACGAGATAAGCGTCACGCATGTCGGCCCTATGCCATGTATAATCCCTTCAAATGCTTCCACGCAGATTCTGCTGGAGTCAAACTGGTGTGAAGAGAACGTATACCAAGCTGCTCTTTCAGTGACAGATTGCGGATAAGGACAGTGTAAGCGCTCAGTGAAGAATGAAGAAAAATCTGTTGTTCTATCTGTGTTCCCGTAACAGGATACATATAATCGCCACTGAAGAACGGCCACAATCCTGCGGATTTCGTGAGGAGCTCAAATTCAAAACTCCAAGCGTAGAAGTCAACGCCATTAAAATGTATACTTAAAATGTATATTGCTTAAAAGGTTCGGTGCCTGAAAGACAGGGCCAGTGAAAGAGGTCTGCTGCTGCGGAAACTGCTGTTTTGGTTGCTGTTGTTGCTGTTGATATTGCTATTGTTGCTGAAATTGTTATTGCGCTTGCTGCTGTTGTTGAAGAAATTGAAATTGTTGATGTTGAGCAAGTGTAAATGCAAACGAAGAACTGGAGCTTGGAGCGGCTGCAGCTCTTGCATAGCTGGAACCATCAATGCTCATACCACTGAAAGCCGATTTAACTGATGCTGCTGCTTGTAACTGTGATGCTGCAGGTGCAGAGGACGAAGTCCCCAGTGGATGCACAGTAGGCAAACCTTGCTGCTGTTGCGGCTGTCAACTTATACATATTATCTATGTAGAAGTTATAGGCTAGACTGAGGTATGCTTCTAGTGAGTACAACCAACTAGTATTTGTTCTAGGTTTCCACCTCTAGTAATCATTCGTTTCTACGCTCCCAGCGGCCGCAGGTTTCGCCGACCCTCCTTTGGACCGGGTCCCCCGGTGACGCGTCTGCGTTCCACGTCTGGGGCTGCCTTGCTCACGTTCGTGCCTCTGGCACGGACAAGCTCACTGCCCGCACTGTCCCCTGTGTCTTCCTCGGTTTCCCCCTGGACTCGTCTGACTGGCTTTTCTACCACCCGCCGTCTCACCGCTTCCTCCACTCTCGTGACGTCACCTTTGACGAGTCCGTCTCCTTCTACCGCCGCTTCCCTCACCGAGGTCTCCCTGTTGCCCCCCCCCTTTTCCTTGCTCCCTCTCCCCCGGTAGCCCCTGCCCCTCTCCCGCCTCGTCCTGCCCCGTCTGGTGTCTCCCACGTCACTCCCCTCCCGTTGGTTGTCCCCGTTGAGGAGTCTGCTGACTCTGGTGGTACCCCCGGTCCGTCCTTGCCGCGTCCCCCTTCCCCGGTGCCTCCGCCCCCACTGTCGCAGTCGCCGACCCCGCTGCCGCCGCCGTCGCCGTCGCCGCCGCAGCCGTCGCCGCTGTCGTCGCCGCCGCCGCCGCTGTCGCTGCCGCAGCCGTCGCCGCTGTCGCCGCCGCCGCAGCCGTTGCCGCCACTGCCGCCGCTGCTCTCGGCCCCTGGGGGTGCTGGTGTGGAGGAGGGTGTTCGTCCTGCGGCTTCTGGGGGTGCCGCTGGTGTTGGAGGGGGTTCTCGCTCTGGGGGTGTTGGTTCTGGGGGTGCTGCTGTTGAGTGTTCTGCCGACGGTCGTTCTGCCTCTGCTGGTCCGAGAGTTCCGGCCCAGCCGTCGTCGCCGCCGCAGCAGCCGTCGCCGCCGGTTTCCGCTCTCCGCCTGCTCGGCCTTCCCTCCCCGGACCGCGCGCCGGTGTCTCCCCCACCGCCTCCTGACCTCCCTGTCTACGGTCCTGTGTTTCCGCCGCCAGACTCGTCTCCGGCCCGTCTTCCTCCTCGTTCCCCTCCTGTGTCTCCTCCGCTGTCCCCTGACCCTACCCCTCCGTCTCACGTTTGGGCTCGCCGTCCCTCCCGTGCTCGTCCCGTCTCTCCTGTCCTGCCCACCCACCCTATGTTGCTCCGTTCCCACTCGTCTCGTCCTCCCCTCCTCCCGTCCCCTCCTCCCTCGTCCCTTGCTGTTGCACCTCCTCCGTTCTCTGACTACCTCCGTGCTGCTCGTCCCCTTGTCCCTCGGGTCCTTGCCTCTCTTGTTACCGACCCTGCTGTTCCTGTCTCGCGCCTTGACGCGCTTGTCGCTGCTGTCGCTGACTTCGCTTCTACCCGCCGCCTTGACTACGCTACCGCTCTGGTCTCTGACCCTGCCCGTCCTCTGTCCGTCGGGGGTGCTCCTGCCCTTGGCAGTGACGTCCTAGAGGACAGGCAGTACGAGCTGGCTTTCCTTTCCGAGGCTGCTCCCCATCTCTGCTCCATGCTGTTAGTCCCTGAGGGTGACCCAGACGCCTTCGACATCCCGACCCCTCGCACTTACGCTGAGGCCACCTCGGGACCTTGGGCCTCTCAGTGGATAGCTGCCATGGAGCAGGAGATGGCATCTTGGAGATCCACCGGCACTTACGTCGACGCAGTTCCCCCGCCTGGGGTGAACGTAGTCGATGGTCGGTGGCTCTTCAAGGTGAAGCGCCCCCCTGGAGAGTCTCCTGTCTTCAAGGCGCGCTACGTGGCCAGAGGTTTCAGTCAGCGCGAGGGGGTTGACTTCTTCCAGACCTTCGCCCCGACCCCGAAGATGACCACTCTTCGGGCGCTGCTACACGTAGCAGCACAGCGTGACTACGAGCTTCACTCCCTCGACTTCTCTACTGCCTTTCTTCAGGGCAGCCTACACGAGCAGGTCTACCTGCGCCGACCACAGGGCTTCACTGGTACCTTCCCTCCTGGGACCCAGTGGCTTCTCAGGCGCCCGGTCTACGGCCTGCGTCAGGCTCCCCGCGAGTGGCACGACACGCTACGTGCCACGTTAGCAGACCTGCAGTTCTTTCCATCCTCTGCTGACCCTTCACTGTTTGTGCGTTCCGGCCAGACTCGGTTCTACATCCTTGTCTACGTAGACGACCTGGTCTTCGCTACTCCTGACAGGGACGCACTGGCCTCTGTGAAGGCTGAGCTGCTGAAGAGACACACCTGCACTGACCTTGGAGAGTTGCGTCGCTATCTTGGCCTGCAGATCTCTAAGGACAGAGCAGCACGCACCATCACTCTGACCCAATCACACTTGGTGCGTCAGGTCCTTCAGAGGTTCGGTCTTCAGTTCTCCTCCGCACAGCCCACACCTCTACCCGTAGACCATGGGCTCTCTGCTCCCGTTCCTGAGGAGCCAGTAGAGCCCAGTGGCCCCTACGCAGAGCTGGTGGGTTGCCTCATGTACCTGATGACTTGCACTTGCCCAGATCTCGCATACCCTCTCAGCATCCTGGCTCGCTTTGTGGCTACAGGCAGACACCGACCTCAGCACTGGTCTGCCGCTAAGAGGGTTTTGCGTTATCTTGCTAGTACATCAGGCATGGGGTTAGTGCTAGGAGGACGCAGGCCAGTGGTCCTTACTGGGCACACAGACGCTTCTTGGGCAGACGACGCTGAGACGCTCAGGTCGTCGCAGGGCTACTGTTTCAGCCTTGGTCCGGGTGCTATCTCTTGGAGATCCACTCGCTCGTCGTCTGTGGCTCAGTCTAGCTGTGAGGCTGAGATCTACGCTGGTGCCATGGCGGCACAGGAGCTCCGCTGGCTGACCTTCTTGCTCACAGACTTAGGTGAGCGGCCTAGCTCTGCCCCGGTCCTGTACGCTGACAACAGGGCCATGATACTCCTGTGTCAGGAGCCTCGGCTTGAGGGCAGAGCGAAGCATATCCAGCTGCGGTACTTCCTCCTGCGCGAGCTACAGCAGCGCCGCCAGGCCCGCGTAGTTCACTTGGCCTCAGGTGCCAACACAGCTGATATCTTTACTAAGGCGCTTGCGCCTAAAGATCATCAGCGGCACTGTGTACAGCTTGGTCTTGTTCCTATAGCTGCTCCCCTGTTAGGATCCTGATTGTGTACTCTCTATTATATATGCTTGTCAGACTGGCCTTGTGGCCTTACCTCCAGTGGCTGGACTAGTAGTGCCACCCTGGCTTGCTTCAGTTTTGGTTGTATTCTTGCTGACTGGTCTCCAGACCCCTGCCTCAGTGGTTGGACTAGTAGTGCCGCTCTGAGCTGTTTGCTTCTTGTTTAGTTTCACCCCTTGTCTAGCCTAGGGGGTGTGTCAACTTATACATATTATCTATGTAGAAGTTATAGGCTAGACTGAGGTATGCTTCTAGTGAGTACAACCAACTAGTATTTGTTCTAGGTTTCCACCTCTAGTAATCATTCGTTTCTACGTTAACAGCGGCATCCCAATTGAAGAATAAGCAGGTGGAAAATTTCCAGGTGCAGAGTCACCTGCTTGACCAGTGAAGACTGTAGGATTTGTAATACCTGTGGGTCCAGTTGTTGAAGAAGCAGACGTTGGAGATGGTGATGGTCCAGTCATTTGTAAAATTGACGATAGTCGAATTGACGATAGTCTTAATTCCAGACAGCTCTCATACCATGAAAGAATCTCAAAGGTGGTGTAGGAGACTAAGTATAGACTCTGCAGACACAAGTACTTGAAGTAGAAAGTAATACTGGAAGTACCATCGGTAACAGCCAGTATTAACAAGTTGTAACTCCAGAGTCAGTGTTACAGCCTTGCGATACTTCAAGACTTAACCCAAGGATCTTTGCTGGAATGGTAGACTAGTAAGACAGCGGAAGTCTTAGAACTTGTAAAGTATTGACCAGAATTTACAGAACAAGTTAACAATTGAAGTTGTACAAGCTACTTTTATATCTGCTAGAAGTACCTATTCGGTGATGTACCTGTTCGAGCTATTTGCGCTATGCGCTCTAACCGCTACTGAAAAGAGCGCAACTGTTCGCGTGACTGAAACGGCTTGCTGACGTAATCATCCAGACGAGCGCTATTTGCTGACGTCATTCTACGGATGCTAACTACAGTGTAATTCGACAATATCTATCGGGAATACTTACAGAAATGCTTAAGTACGATTTTATCACAACACCATCAACAGCTTCTCATAATCTTGAGAAGATAACAACTTTAGCCCCCTGCCAGCCACCATCCTTTCATAGAATGTGCACAAAATCAAAATTGATTAAATATGGCGTCCCAACTAGTCCCCCTATTTTTGTTGTGCGTCGTCTCGTAACGGAAGGCGCATTTTTTTTTAGCCAGATCCCAGCAGGCACCTGAGCCGTCCGATCACGGTACCTGCAGCAGCCACGTGAGCCGTCCGATCACGTCAGTTTCTACCCAGACTGAACGGGACTCCCATTCCGAATGAAGATATGCCGACGTAGTAATGTCCTGGAAAACTGGCTTGGCGACCTGGTACCATCTTAGAGCCACGGGGCGTTAGCGTTAGGAATATTGATGTTTCATTAGTCTGTCTCGTGTTGGGGGGTGCGAAAATTCATCGTACTCGTTTTTCTCGCCGCGCCCGACCGACAATCTCGAGGCCGTTCGTTCTGGCGGTTTCTACGCGCCGTTACTAGAAAGTCGAAGCCTCGTGCTGGCAAAAAACCTTCAAGTAGATGGCGAATTCCGGTTCACGTATTGACGTGGCACACGGGGCTTCGCCGCCCACGAGCCACGTGGCAGCATGGCAGCAGGGGCGAGCGAGGCAACATCAACAGCAACAGCAGCACCAGCAGAACCAGCACCAGCAGCAGTCGGAGATTAAGAAGCTTCCTCTCGTCGACGAATCGTACGCAAATCCTCCACCCTCGCCCTTCCTCCACCCCCGCACTCCCTCCAATCCCGCACTTCTTCCCCCCTCGCACTTGCTCCCCCTTCGCACTTGCTCCATCCTCGCACTCTCTCCACCCTCCCTCGTTCTCGCTCTTTCGCCAGTGGCTTCTCCTTTACTTCAGCAGCCCTCTCAATATTGAGCTGCACGGGTATCGAGGCGCCTCACAACCATTGCCTCTGTGCCTCCTGCCTGCCTCGCTCCACCGCCATTCCCTCGCTGCCTCGCTCCACTGGCTCGTTTTTCCCATCCTCTCGCCCTTTCCTCTCTCCCCTTCTCTTGCACAGCGGCCGTTTCAACATGGACCTACAGGGGCACCCACGTTCCCATAGCTCAGTCTCACCCAAATCTGAGTCTCACCCAAAGCTGAACATGTAGCCACAGACTCATGCACCTCCCTCCCTCCTTCCTTCCCTCTCCATCCAGCGGCTGTTTCAGCAGCGAGCTGCAGGGGCACCCCGAATGCGAACTCCTGCTCTCTGCCCCCTCTTTCCCTCTTATCCTCTTTCCCTCTTATCCTCTTTCCCTCTTATCCTCTTTCCCTCTTATCCTCTTTCCCTCTTATCCTCTTTCCCTCTTATCCTCTTTCCCTCTTATCCTCTTTCCCTCTTATCCTCTTTCCCTCTTATCCTCTTTCCCTCTTATCCTCTTTCCCTCTTATCCTCTTTCCCTCTTATCCTCTTTCCCTCTTATCCTCTTTCCCTCTTATCCTCTTTCCCTCTTATCCTCTTTCCCTCTTATCCTCTTTCCCTCTTATCCTCTTTCCCTCTTATCCTCTTTCCCTCTTATCCTCTTTCCCTCTTATCCTCTTTCCCTCTTATCCTCTTTCCTCTTATCCTCTCTTATCCTCTTTCCCTCTTATCCTCTTTCCCTCTTATCCTCTTTCCCTCTTATCCTCTTTCCCTCTTATCCTCTTTCCCTCTTATCCTCTTTCCCTCTTATCCTCTTTCCCTCTTATCCTCTTTCCCTCTTATCCTCTTTCCCTCTTATCCTCTTTCCCTCTTATCTCTTTCCCTCTTATCCTCTTTCCCTCTTATCCTCTTTCCCTCTTATCCTCTTTCCCTCTTATCCTCTTTCCCTCTTATCCTCTTTCCCTCTTATCCTCTTTCCCTCTTATCCTCTTTCTTTATCCTCTTTCCCTCTTATCCTCTTTCCCTCTTATCCTCTTTCCCTCTTATCCTCTTTCCCTCTTATCCTCTTTCCCTCTTATCCTCTTTCCCTCTTATCCTCTTTCCCTCTTATCCTCTTTCCCTCTTATCCTCTTTCCCTCTTATCCTCTTTCCCTCTTATCCTCTTTCCCTCTTATCCTCTTTCCCTCTTATCCTCTTTCCCTCTTATCCTCTTTCCCTCTTATCCTCTTTCCCTCTTATCCTCTTTCCCTCTTATCCTCTTTCCCTCTTATCCTCCACCCCATCGGTGGCCGGCTGAGCATTGAGCTTCCCTCCATCTCCCCAAGCTGAACGCCAAGCCTGACGCTCAGCCATTGTTGGAGTGGTTCCGCCACCCACTCAGACCCCTCACTCCCCTCACTCCCCTCACTCCCCTCACTCCCCTCACTCCCCTCACTCCCCTCACTCCCCTCACTCCCCTCACTCCCCTCACTCCCATCACTCCCCTCACTCCCATCACTCCCCTCACTCCCATCACTCCCCTCACTCCCCTCACTCCCATCACTCCCCTCACTCCCATCACTCCCCTCACTCCCATCACTCCCATCACTCCCCTCACTCCCATCACTCCCCTCACTCCCATCACTCCCCTCACTCCCATCACTCCCCTCACTCCCATCACTCCCCTCACTCCCATCACTCCCATCACTCCCATCACTCCCATCACTCCCCTCACTCCCATCACTCCCATCACTCCCTCACTCCCATCACTCCCCTCCCATCACTCCCCCATCACTCCCATCACTCCCATCACTCCCCTCACTCCCATCACTCCCATCACTCCATCACTCCCCCCACTCCCATCACTCCCATCACTCCCATCACTCCCCCACTCCCATCACTCCCATCACTCCCATCACTCCCATCACTCCCCCCACTCCCATCACTCCCATCACTCCCATCACTCCCATCACTCCCCTCACTCCCATCACTCCCATCACTCCCATCACTCCCATCACTCCCATCACTCCCCCCACTCCCATCACTCCCATCACTCCCATCACTCCCCCCACTCCCATCACTCCCATCACTCCCATCACTCCCATCACTCCCCTCACTCCCCTCACTCCCCTCACTCCCCTCACTCCCCTCACTCCCCTCACTCCCCTCACTCCCATCACTCCCATCACTCCCATCACTCCCATCACTCCCCTCACTCCCATCACTCCCCTCACTCCCATCACTCCCATCACTCCCATCACTCCCATCACTCCCATCACTCCCATCACTCCCCTCACTCCCATCACTCCCATCACTCCCATCACTCCCCCCACTCCCATCACTCCCATCACTCCCATCACTCCCATCACTCCCCCCACTCCCATCACTCCCATCACTCCCATCACTCCCATCACTCCCATCACTCCCATCACTCCCATCACTCCCATCACTCCCATCACTCCCATCACTCCCCCCACTCCCATCACTCCCATCACTCCCATCACTCCCCCACTCCCATCACTCCCATCACTCCCATCACTCCCATCACTCCCCTCACTCCCCTCACTCCCCTCACTCCCCTCACTCCCCTCACTCCCCTCACTCCCATCACTCCCATCACTCCCCTCACTCCCATCACTCCCATCACTCCCATCACTCCCCCACTCCCATCACTCCCATCACTCCCATCACTCCCCCACTCCCATCACTCCCATCACTCCCATCACTCCCATCACTCCCATCACTCCCATCACTCCCATCACTCCCATCACTCCCCTCCACTCCCATCACTCCCATCACTCCCCATCCACTCCCATCACTCCCATCACTCCTCCCCCCACTCCCATCACTCCCATCACTCCCATCACTCCCATCACTCCCATCACTCCCATCACTCCCATCACTCCCATCACTCCCATCACTCCCATCACTCCCATCACTCCCATCACTCCCATCACTCCCATCACTCCCATCACTCCCATCACTCCCATCACTCCCATCACTCCCATCACTCCCATCACTCCCATCACTCCCATCACTCCCATCACTCCCATCACTCCCATCACTCCCATCACTCCCATCACTCCCATCACTCCCATCACTCCCATCACTCCCATCACTCCCATCACTCCCATCACTCCCATCACTCCCCTCACTCCCATCACTCCCATCACTCCCATCACTCCCATCACTCCCATCACTCCCATCACTCCCATCACTCCCCCCACTCCCATCACTCCCATCACTCCCATCACTCCCATCACTCCCCCCACTCCCATCACTCCCATCACTCCCATCACTCCCATCACTCCCATCACTCCCATCACTCCCATCACATCACTCCCATCACTCCCATCACTCCCATCACTCCCATCACTCCCATCACTCCCATCACTCCCATCACTCCCATCACTCCCATCACTCCCATCACTCCCATCACTCCCCTCACTCCCATCACTCCCATCACTCCCATCACTCCCATCACTCCCATCACTCCCATCACTCCCCCCACTCCCATCACTCCCATCACTCCCATCACTCCCATCACTCCCATCACTCCCATCACTCCCCTCACTCCCATCACTCCCATCACTCCCATCACTCCCATCACTCCCATCACTCCCATCACTCCCATCACTCCCATCACTCCCATCACTCCCATCACTCCCATCACTCCCATCACTCCCATCACTCCCCTCACTCCCATCACTCCCATCACTCCCCTCACTCCCCCCACTCCCCTCCTGCCCTTGGTCCTGCACCGCGCCAGAGGCCGTTTGAACATTGCGCTGCACGGGTACTCAAAGCTGCACGGGCACTCAAAGCTGCACGGGCACTCAAAGCTGCAAGTGCACTCAAAGCTGCAAGTGCACTCAAAGCTGCATGGGCACTCAAAGCTGCAAGTGCACATTCAGACTCACCCACCACTCCCCAACTCCCTCCCTTCGTCCTCCGCCCCATCAGCGGCTGCGTGAGCATCGAGCTGCACGGGTACCCGAAGCTGAACTCCTGGCTCAGACTCACCCACCACCACTCCCCCAACTCCGTCCCTTCGTCCTCCACCCCACCCCATCAGCACCCGTCTCAGCATTGAGCTGCATAGGCACTCGAAACTGAACGTGTGGACTCAGACCCGTTCACCACTCCACCTCCCTCACTCCCTTCCCCTACCAGCGATCGTCTCAACATTGGGCTGCACGGGTACCCAAAGCTGAACGCCTAGGCACACATTCACCCACCGTTATCCCCACCTCCCTCCCTCCCTTCGTCCTTTCACCACCCCCCCACCCCCCCCCCTCACGCTCCAGAGGCCGCCTCAACATTGAGCTGCACGGGTATCCGAAGCTGAACGTGTACTTTGTGGACCTCTTTCACACGCTGGTCAACGTGAGTCAATGCTGGTCAACGTCAGTCAATGCTGGTCAGCATGAGTCAATGCTGGACAGCGTGAGTCAATGCTGGTCAACGGAGTCAACGCTGGTCAACGTGAGTCAACGCCATTTCCGTACCCGTCGACACGAGTCATGCCTTTTTCATGACTGGCTCAAACCTCCCATGTTTTCTCAAACCTCCCATCCTTGCTCAAACCCCCATCTTTTTTCAAATCAAACCCCCCACCCCCTCGCAGATGCCTCTAAAGCGCTTCTCAGTCGTCCTCGTGGCGGCCTATGCTGCTCTCTTCGTTGCATTTGCCATCCCATTTCTTGCCTTTGTGAGCCCTCTATCCCTTTCCCACACTTCTCTCCTTAGCGAGCCCTCTATCCCTTTCCCACACTTCTCTCCTTAGCGAGCCCTCTATCCCTTTCCCACACTTCTCTCCTTAGCGAGCCCTCTATCCCTTTCCCACACTTCTCTCCTTAGCGAGCCCTCTATCCCTTTCCCACACTTCTCTCCTTAGCGAGCCCTCTATCCCTTTCCCACACTTCTCTCCTTAGCGAGCCCTCTATCCCTTTCCCACACTTCTCTCCTTAGCGAGCCCTCTATCCCTTTCCCACACTTCTCTCCTTAGCAAGCCCTCTACCTCACTGTCTCTTTCTATGGCGCTTGAAAATACCTCCTAGCTGTGCTTGTGGCGGCCTATGCTGCCCTCTTTGCTGCTTCAGTCATCCCCTTTCTCGCTGTTGTCAGCGCTCTCTCCCCCTCGTTCTCCCCACCGCACCCCTCTCCCGGTCTGCAGCAGCCACGGGAATAGCAGGCGACCACACTCTCCCCTCCTCTCTCACGCTCTCCCTCTCCCTGCCTCGCATCTTCACTCCCTTCGGTCTCAAAAAACACCTTTCTATACCTCTTCCAATGCCCTTATTCCTTGGCTTCATGTGTGATTTATGTCCCACCCCATGCCCTTACACGCAGCCCCATGCCGCTTCCCATCTCAGGCCTCTTACTTCCCGCGAGCCATGCCCTCTCTCCACCCATGTCCCACATCTCAGGTTCAAGTGGCCGGCCTTGACTGCCTGCCAGAGGTTACAAGACTCTGTGGTTACAGAGGCTCCGTGACCACAGAGGACACACCGTGTGTTTTTTAGAATTCTCAAAAACACCCTGTGACCACAGAGGACACACCGTGTGCTTGAAGCTTACAGCTCTCACAACCCTCCCCCGCTTCCCGCCCCCCTTCCCTACTCCCCGGTTGCTTCCCCCTCCCCCGTTCGCCCTGCCCCCCCCATGCCCCTCTCCCCACCGGTACACCACACACCGGTACACCATACACCTGCTCCCAGGCTCGAGTTGATGGTCCAGACTGCCTGCCAGGGGTCAAGCAACTGGATCGTGCCGTTTCGTTCATGTGTACACACCTCCCATTCCCCTCCCCACTCACCGCTTCCTCCCCACTCCGTTCCTCCCCACGCATCCCCCACATGCACGTGCTCTCAGGCTCCAGTGGACGGTCTAGACTGCCTGCCATGGGTTAAGCGGCTGGAGCACGCTGTGTGGTTCACGTGTGCACATCTCCCCTCTCCAATCCCTCCCTATCCGTTTTCCGCACCCATCCCCCACATGCACGTGCTCTCAGCCTCGAGTGGACAGCCTTGGCTACCTGCCAGGAGTCAAGTGGCTGGACCGTGCTGTTTGTGCATAGTGCACTCCTGCCCTCCCCCTCCCCATAATCTTCTCCCTCCCAACTCCCGGCCCTCACCAGTACACCATACGTGTGCTCTCAGGCCCGAATGGACGGCCTTGACTGCCTGGCTGGGATGAGGCGACGGACCATGCCGTGTGGTTCAGGTGTGCTGCTCTCACCCCTCCGCCCCCTCCCCCCTCTCCCCGCCCGTGCACTATGCACGTGCTCTCAGGCTCGAGTGGACGGTCTTGACTGTCTGCCAGGAGTCAAGCGGCTGGACCATGCCGTGTGGTTTACGTGAGTGCAGGAAGTTGCATGTGTGCATGTGATACATCTGTGCTTGTTTAACGGAGTTTCGCCGGTTGTCGGTCCTCACTGCCTGCCAGGAGTCAAGCGGCTGGACCACGTTGTGTGGTTTATGTGAGTGCATGCCTTTGCATGTGTGCACGTGTGTGCATGTGACATGTTTGTGATCCCTCAAATGGTGTTTCATCAATTGCCGGTCTAGACTGCCTGTTAGGGGTCAAGTGGCTGGACCAGGCCATCTGGTTCAAGTGAGTGCAGTCATTTTGTATGTATACATGACTTGACGGTCTTGGCTGCATGCCAGGGGTCAGAGGAGTGGACTGTGCTGTATGCTTCACGTGCGTGGGCACGTTCTTGCGCTCCTGCCTGTGCTTGCTTCCTTGCGCGTGCACTGGCTTGTATTGGTGTGTGTGTGTGCTCGCTTATGCGTGCACTGATGGGTGTGTTTGTTTGTTGGGTTGTTTCTGCATCCGGTTGGCCAGACACACAACCTTTGACGATGTGTGTGTGGTCAGCGTGTGAGGTCAGCGTGTGAGGCCAGCGTGTGAGGTCAGCGTGTGAGGTCAGCGTGTGAGGTCAGCGTGTGAGGTCAGCGTGTGAGGGCAGCGTGTGAGGCCAGCGTGTGAGGTCAGCGTGTGAGGTCAGCGTGTGAGGCCAGCGTGTGAGGCCAGCGTGTGAGGCCAGCGTGTGAGGCCAGCGTGTGAGGCCAGCGTGTGAGGTCAGCGTGTGAGGTCAGCGTGTGAGGTCAGCGTGTGAGGTCAGCGTGTGAGGTCAGCGTGTGAGGCCAGCGTGTGAGGTCAGCGTGTGAGGTCAGCGTGTGAGGTCAGCGTGTGAGGTCAGCGTGTGAGGTCAGCGTGTGAGGTCAGCGTGTGTGGTCAGCGTGTGAGGTCAGCGTGTGAGGTCAGCGGTGGTCAGCGTGTGAGGTCAGCGTGTGAGGCAGCGTGTGAGGCCAGCGTGTGAGGCCAGCGTGTGAGGCCAGCGTGTGAGGTCAGCGTGTGAGGTCAGCGTGTGAGGTCAGCGTGTGAGGTCAGCGTGTGAGGTCAGCGTGTGAGGTCAGCGTGTGAGGTCAGCGTGTGAGGCCAGCGTGTGAGGTCAGCGTGTGAGGCCAGCGTGTGAGGCCAGCGTGTGAGGCCAGCGTGTGAGGCCAGCGTGTGAGGCCAGCGTGTGAGGTCAGCGTGTGAGGTCAGCGTGTGAGGTCAGCGTGTGAGGTCAGCGTGTGAGGTCAGCGTGTGAGGTCAGCGTGTGAGGTCAGCGTGTGAGGTCAGCGTGTGTGGTCAGCGTGTGAGGTCAGCGTGTGAGGTCAGCGTGTGAGGTCAGCGTGTGAGGCCAGCGTGTGAGGTCAGCGTGTGAGGTCAGCGTGTGAGGTCAGCGTGTGAGGTCAGCGTGTGAGGTCAGCGTGTGAGGCCAGCGTGTGAGGTCAGCGTGTGAGGTCAGCGTGTGAGGTCAGCGTGTGAGGTCAGCGTGTGAGGTCAGCGTGTGAGGTCAGCGTGTGAGGTCAGCGTGTGAGGTCAGCGTGTGAGGTCAGCGTGTGAGGTCAGTGTGTGAGGCCAGCGTGTGAGGTCAGCGTGTGTGGGCAGTCTTTGACAGTGCGCCAGCATAGTCTGAACCACTTCCCTGCCCCTTTGCCCTTGATGCATCTTTCCTTGCATTCTTTGCAGCATGCCTGCCCTATGTGCATGCTACCTCATCTGCTGCTGCGTCATGACTTTTGAGTGGACTCAAATGCCAAAATGCCTGCCCCTTGTCTGTCGTTGTGCATGCTATACCATCTGCTCCCCTCTGTTCGGTGCTGGGTGCCGGGTGCTGGGTGCTCTCTTCGCATTATGCCTGCCCCTTGTCTATCTGTGTGCATGTTATGAGATCTGCTGCTGCGTGCTTCGGTCTGGTGCTGGGTGCTCTCTTCTTCTTCATCGCCTGCTGCCTCTGACGCTCGGTGCTCTAATCGTCTGTACCACCAATTTTCAACAGCGTTCAGTCTTCCATGTCAATTGGTCAGTCTCCTCGCTCCCTTCCTCTCTTCTCTCATGTTTGCCTACACCCCATCTGCACCACTCTCTTTATCCTTCAGTAGCAGGCCATATCGTTGCTTCCTCTCTCTCACAGCATGCAATTTTGGCTTGTTGGCTCACATGCACCCGCTTACCCCCACCTTTATTCCTCTTTGATCGTCCATCGCTTTTTGAGACCACCTGAAAGTTACCAGGACGGACTTGTTTTTGGCCTGTATTATGCGAGGGGTAATAAAATGAGGCCGGACTGGCATTGCTGGCAAGTTGTCAGCGTTGTTGAAGTTTTACGAAAAAGCAACCACGACGGGGATCGAACCCGCGACCTTTCGATCCGAAGTCGAACGCGCTAATCCACTGCGCTACGCGGTTGTGTTATGGGATGACGTCGAATGCTTATACTTGCTGGTTTTTTTGTCTTCCTTCTCCCATGTCATCTTCCTCCTAGATGGCCATTTATGTGCTCTCTGTTGTCTGGCCAGTCTATGTCTCTACTTTCCATCCCTTCACATCCCTCCTCTCCCCGGGTTCGGTGGAGACCTCACACCCTACCCAGGCTTCGCCCCTGTCGATCTCTTTGGCGCATTGCTCTCCATTCTCTCAATCGCCCATGTCTTTCATTTCCATGCCTCCGCATCTCTCCGCTCCCTGGGTTTGGTGGTGATCTCAAAACCCACCTGGACTGCTCTCCTTTCAATCTCTTTGGCATTTTGCTCTCCGTTCTCTCAGTAGCCTATGCCTTTCCTTTCCTTTCCACCCCTCTCCATGCCCCTACTCCTTCATGGTTCGGTGGTGACCAGGCTATCTCTCTTCCCTCTCCATCCTCTCCATCTCTCTCCACGTCCCTCCCCTCCCAGGGTTCGGTGGAGACCTCACACCCCACCCGGACTGCTTTGTGGTCAACTCCCTTGTGGCTGTGCTCTCTGTGGTCACTCTAGGCTTCGCCTATGCGCTGCTCGGTGTCTTCTATGTCAAGTACGTGTTTGGTTCAAGTTGGCTCAGAATGCAGTCAACTCCTCTCTAGGATTCGCCGTGACACCATAGGGTATGGTTACACTTGGTGGTCGCCCTCATGTGGAGCAATTTTAACTCAGAGTGTGTGTGACACCATGGCATCAATAGCACACCATGGCATCAATAGCACACCATGGCATCAATAGCACACGATGGCATCAATAGCACACGATGGCATCAATAGCACACCATGGCATCAATAGCACACCATGGCATCAATAGCACACCATGGCATCAATAGCACACCATGGCATCAATAGCACACCATGGCATCAATAGCACACCATGGCATCAATAGCACACCATGGCATCAATAGCACACCATGGCATCAATAGCACACCATGGCATCAATAGCACACCATGGCATCAATAGCACACCATGGCATCAATAGCACACCATGGCATCAATAGCACACCATGGCATCAATAGCACACCATGGCATCAATAGCACACCATGGCATCAATAGCACACCATGGCATCAATAGCACACCATGGCATCAATAGCACACCATGGCATCAATAGCACACCATGGCATCAATAGCACACCATGGCATCAATAGCACACCATGGCATCAATAGCACACCATGGCATCAATAGCACACCATGGCATCAATAGCACACCATGGCATCAATAGCACACCATGGCATCAATAGCACACCATGGCATCAATAGCACACCATGGCATCAATAGCACACCATGGCATCAATAGCACACCATGGCATCAATAGCACACCATGGCATCAATAGCACACCATGGCATCAATAGCAACACCATGCACACCATGGCATCAATAGCACACCATGGCATCAATAGCACACCATCATGGGGACATGATCTCACTGTATGCTGTTCAGGGGCGTGAAACTCCTTGCACCAAACTCGATCCCACCGTGCCCATACTCCAAAGCCCATGCCCCCATGCCATATCCCCATGCCCATATCTCCATGCCCATATCCCCATGCCCATATCCCTATGGCCACAACACCATTCCCATAACAATATCTCCATGCCATACCACCATCCCCATACCACCATCCCCACACCACCATCCCCGTACGCTGGTCCTATTCCCCCCGTCCGCATACCCCCGTCCCCGTACCCCCATCCGCATACGCCCATCCCCGTACCGTCAATTTGCAGGTTCTCCCGCCCCACTCGGCGTGCCGGCACCATCAAGTTCAGCCAATACATGGTCATGTACGAGGTATGGCAGACTAATCAATCCCACTGTACCCCTAAACCCAAAACCATCAAGTTCAGCCAATACATGATCATGTATGAGATATGGTGCTTGGTCATGTACGAGGTATGGTATGGTGCATGGTGCATGCATGGTCATGTATGAGGGGTGCATGGATGGTTATGTATGAGGTATGGTGCATGCATGGTCATGAATGAGGTATGGTGCATGCATGGTCATGTATGAGGTATGGTGCATGCATGGTCATGTATGAGGTATGGTGCATGCATGGTCATGTATGAGGTATGGTGCATGCATGGTCATGTATGAGGTGCGTCCTATGCTGCGTCACATCACACATCTCATTCCGAATCAGCCTTTTGCTCCTTCACCTTGTGTTGTGTATTTCTCCTTGCCCCTTCGTTCATCATGCTCTCCTGCACTGCTGTCATGTCTTGTGGCTCTCTGCTGCCTCTTTGCTCCTCTCTGCCTCTCCCTCTCTGCCTATGGCTCTCTGCTGCCACTTTGCTCCTCTCTGCCTTTCCCTCTCTGCCTGTGGCTCTCTGCTGCCACTTTGCTCCTCTCTGCCTTTCCCTCTCTGCCTGTTGCTCTCTGCTGGCTCTTTGCTCCTCTCTGCCTCTCCCTCTCTGCCTGTGTCTCTCTGATGCCTCTTGTGCCTCTCTGCCTCTTGCGTTGCCCACAGGAGTTTGGTCAGCTGCGCCTCGCCTTCCGAGTGGCTGATTTCAGGAAGCATCAAATCATATCTGTAAGCACAAAATTATACCAGCAAATCGTGCTCGCTCTTACCGACCTTCGCTGCACAAAATCATACCTGTGAGCATGGAATCGTGTTCGAGAGCATTGTGCTGGCGTCTTCCCGTATGACATTAGGTCATGTTGCATTCTGGTCGAAACACTCTGTGTCGTATCACTTGGGTCGTGTGGACATACTCTCGTGTGGCGCCAGCACGAATCAGGCGATGACAGAAGCTGTTGTGATGAGCCCGAAATCATCTCAAGGACACGTGCTCAATTACCAGATCATATTTGTAAGCTGGGGGTCTTGCCTGTTACTGTCGATCTCATCGTTCAACCATGCTCGTGCATGTCATCTCGTCCCATCGCGCCCCATCCATGCTCACAATAGTCATATGTTATTATATTCTCCCTCTACACTTTTTTTTCTCTACAACATTTATTCATACAATTAATCTCCCCACCAGGCTCCAGTGCTGGAGATAGCAACAAGGTCTCAGCTGACAAGGACGCGTCAATGGCCCTAGTTTCGCTTCCGTTCCCCCTCCCTCTATGTCCACAACTGATAATCACGCCCCCTTCAGGCACACATGCGCTTGCAAGCAACGTCCTAGCATGCGAGGGCAAGTTAGTTGCAATGTCTATTATCACACCTTGGCGTAGCTGTTATATTTGAAGCAGCTGCACACTGACCACAATGTATGTGATCAGGCGCACATGCGCTTGTCAGCAGTGGTCAACAACATCTTGGCACCCAAGAACTAGTCAGTCTTCAAGTTCTCCCAGCAGCCTTTTTTTCATTTCTAACCATCGCCCCCTGTCAGGCGCACGTGCGCATGCTAGCCGCTCTAAACAACAACATCTTAGCACACGAGGACGAGTCAGTCTTCAAGTTCTCCCAGCTGCCTGTGGCTGGCGGCAGTCAGATCTACCTGGGGCTGCCCTGCACTGTCACTCACGCCATCACTCATGGCAGCCCGTTATACGGCTTGTCGCACTCGGTAAGCAAGGTGACACGAGGTAAGCAAGGTGACGCGAGGTAAGCAAGGTGACGCGAGATAAGCAAGGTGACGCGAGGTAAGCAAGGTGACGCGAGGTAAGCAAGGTGACGCGAGGTAAGCAAGGTGACGCGAGGTAAGCAAGGTGACGCGAGGTAAGCAAGGTGACGCGAGGTAAGCAAGGTGACACGAGGTAAGCAAGGTGACGCGAGGTAAGCAAGGTGACACGAGGTGAGAAGCAGCGCCATGCCAAGGAGTGGGTGGGTGTTCCTCCCAGCTGCCTGGCGGCAGTCAGATCTACCTGGGCCTGCCCTGTGCTGTCACACACGCTGTGACGCATGGCAGCCTGCTATGTGGCTTGTCCCATTCGTGCCATTGAGAACTTTGGGCCTAGAGTCAAATCTACCTGGGCCTGCCCTGCGCTGTCACACACGCTGTGGCGCATGGCAGCCCGCTATATGGCTCATGCTCGGTACGATCACACTCTGTAAAGCCGCAGCTGAACGAGTATCCACGCATGCTAGGTGACAAGGAGTGGGCGTAGAAATTCTCCCAGCTGCCTGTGCCTGTGCCTGTGCCTGTGCCTGTGCCTGTGCCTGTGCCTGTGCCTGTGCCTGTGCCTGTGCCTGTGCCTGTGCCTGTGCCTGTGCCTGTGCCTGTGCCTGTGCCTGTGCCTGTGCCTGTGCCTGTGCCTGTGCCTGTGCCTGTGCCTGTGCCTGTGCCTGTGCCTGTGCCTGTGCCTGTGCCTGTGCCTGTGCCTGTGCCTGTGCCTGTGCCCTGTGCCTGTGCCTGTGCCTGTGCCTGTGCCTGTGCCTGCCTGTGCCTGTGCCTGTGCCTGTGCCTGTGCCTGTGCCTGTGCCTGTGCCTGTGCCTGTGCCTGTGCCTGTGCCTGTGCCTGTGCCTGTGCCTGTGCCTGTGCCTGTGCCTGTGCCTGTGCCTGTGCCTGTGCCTGTGCCTGTGCCTGTGCCTGTGCCTGTGCCTGTGCCTGTGCCTGTGCCTGTGCCTGTGCCTGTGCCTGTGCCTGTGCCTGTGCCTGTGCCTGTGCCTGTGCCTGTGCCTGTGCCTGTGCCTGTGCCTGTGCCTGTGCCTGTGCCTGTGCCTGTGCCTGTGCCTGTGCCTGTGCCTATGCCTGTGCACAAAATGTGTAGTGCAAATTTTGAAGGCTCGTCCCCTGTGATGTGCGTCAAGAGTCATCCCCTCACACAAGCCATTGCCTTGCTTCAGATTTTTTCTTGTCAATATCAATGGGTCCGAGTTTACACTCTATAAGATCACACTCTGCAATGTAAGGCCACACATACCTGCCGTGTGTGCATTTGACGCATGTGCGTCAGACGAGGTAAGAACTAACGTACGTACGACCTCAACCATACGGGACGCGACAAGCAAGCAAGGTGGTGGAGCCCTCAGGCCGCGCCCTGGCCTTTGCAGCACCTTAGAGGCCCTCAGGTCCTTTACGCTCACGCTTTGATTTGAAGCCCGCATACGCCTTATCGATCGTATCGGACTGGAGTACCAGGGAGTGACATTCCGGTGCTGCTGGAGGCACCGTATGCTGGGGGGTCGGTCAGGGGATTCGCCGTGTTTGGCTTTGACCCATTCAGATGATGGAGCGGTCACACCTGGACATCCGCCTGCTGCTGCAATTCTCAACTTCTCTCTCTACGCAATCCCCCATCCCCCTACCCTTGTTACTCCGCTTCCCCTCACGTTATGCCAGATGATGGAGCGGTCACACCTGGACATCCTGGTGCTGCTGGAGGCTGTGGACTCCCGGAGAGGGTTAGAGGAATACACCCTTCTTGCTCTCCCCTTCCACCCTTATTGCCCTCCCCCCCCCCCCCTTCACCCCCCCCCCCACCTCCTGTCTAGATGATGGAGCGGTCAGACCTGGAGATTCTGGTGCTGCTGGAGGCTGTGGACTGCCGGAGAGGGTCAGTGAGGTGATTCGTTTTCTCCCACCACTCCCTGCCCTCAACTACGGCTCCTCGTGCTCCGCTGTTGCCCCCTCTAATTCCAGATGATGGAGCGGTCAGACCTGGAGATCCTGGTGCTGCTGGAGGCTGTGGACTGCTCCACCTCTGCCACCCTGCAAGGTGAGTGTAGTGAATGTGACTCTACCGAATGTCATTGATAAATGTGTCTAGCGAAAATGACAAGTGAGTGCAGCAAGGTGGCTTTAGCAAGCGTTTGCAAGGTGACTGAACGAATATTGCACGGTGACTGAGCGATGTAAGCAAGGGGACTGAGCAAATATATAGCAAGGACCCTGTTGACATTCCAGACAGCAAACACAGCTACTAACCCACTCCCCACACCCTTTCCCCCCATCCCTTCCCCCCCAAATGTCTCTCTTCCCTACATGTGTGTGTTAGTTACTCGCAATGCGCCATTCGTGCCATCCACGCGTCATCACAACACAACTATCACTCCTTCCCCCTCTCCGCTGCCCCCATCTCCTGCGTGTTTCCGACTTGCAGTGCGCCATTCCTACCGCCCCTGCGACATCAAGCACAACTACCGCTTTGTGTGAGTGCCTGATTCCTTCTCCCCTCTCTCCTCTCCCCCCATTCCCACTCTCTTTCCTTGAGAACTTGATTGCTCTTCCTCCCACCACCCTTATTTTCTCCTCATCACCTAAAAACTCTCTCCCCAACCCACCTCCTGAATTTTCTCCTCACCACCTCCACAGAAAGATGATGTATCGAGCTGCAAATGGCAGGTGCTGTGTGGTTAGAATCGGACCTGCCTCTAACCCACTCACCACCCTTCCCCTCACCATCTCTCCCGTGTGAACCCCACGTGTGTCCCAACCACCACCGCTGCAGGAAGATGGTGTATCGAGCTGCCAACGGCCGGCGCTGTGTGGTAAGCATTCGCCCTGCTTCTCCACCGTCTCTTCCTCTTCCGTCTCTTTCATCCCCCTCTCCCTCTTTCAACCACCTTCCTCCTGAGCCTTCCTCTCCACTTTCCCCTCAGCCGTGACGCCTACGTTGCCTGATTGTTTGCTGGAATCCTCTATGCTCCACAACCGATGCATGTGCCACGGTCCATGCTAGTGTGCGAATCCCTCCCTCTTGAACCATAAGTGATGCATGAGCCATTGACCCTAAACCCGAAACCCTGCCTTTATGGCACCACTGCGTCGCATGGCATGGCTTGGTGTGGCATGGCATGGCTTGGTGCGGCATGGCATGGCACGGTTTTGGCATGGCATTGTGCGGCATGGCGCAAAATTCCCAGCAGCATCTCTCTCTCTTGTTGAAGAAGTGTCCACCTCAGACCCCTCGGCTCTGCTCACCACTTTATCCCACCTGTCTTCCTTCCCTCCATGGCATGGCATGGCATGGCACCGCATGTCACCGCAATGCATCGAACTGCATGCCTGCAGGACTTCTCTCTGTTTGAAGCAGTGGTCTCCGCCTCAGACCCCTCGGCCCAACCCCTGCATCCCCCCTCCCTCACTCGCCCCTCCTCCTTCCTCTCCCTCCTCAACCTGGCTGCTGGCCCCTCCTCCTCCTCCGTTGCTGTTGCTCCTGCAGCCACCCCAATTTCTAATGCACCTGCAGCTGTCGCACCATCTCCTGTTCTCGCTGCTACCACACCTTCCCCTGCTGCTGCTGCTGCTGCCACTCCTGCCCCTGTTCCTGCCGTTATCACGCCAACTTCCACAGCTTCTGCTCCTGCACCGCCCCCTCTTGCTACTGCCTCTCCTCATCCTCCCACCAATCCACTGCCAGCAGTCGCTGCTCGCAGCGCAAAACCCGCAACTGCAGCTGCCACACCTGCTGCTGCTGCTCCTCCCCCCTCAATCTTTCTCCCGATCTCTCAACCCCAACCTTCAAACCCATCCCCTTCCATCACTCCGCTGCCCCTCCCCTCCCTACTCCCCCCCTCCCCCCACCACCGCTTCCCTCCCACCACTCCCCTCTCCCCTGCTACCATGCCCCTTGTCCCTTTCCCCCCTCCACTCGCTGCGGCTCATGGCCCCACCCCTTATGGCCCCACACCTCATGGTCCCACCCCTCATTCCGCCACCTCTCGTGCCGTTGGTGCTGGTGACAGTAGTGAGGGTGGTAACAGTAGCAGTGGTGGCAGTAGTGAGGGTGGTAACAGTAGCAGTGGTGGCAGTGGTGGCAGTGGTGGCGGTGGTGGCAGTGGTGGCAGTGGCAGCACTGGTGGGGGTGTTGTTTTGTCCGCTATTGCTGGTCCTGTACCTGTACCTGCTGCCTCTGTGTCCCCGTTCCCAGCGGCAGCAGTGGCAATTGACTGCACAGCAGCACAAAGCAGACAACAACCGCAGTCTCTTGCCGTGCTGCCACAGTCACAGCCCCAACCGTACCTGCTCAGTACATCCCCGTCTGTTGACTTCCCTGCTGCTACCTCCCTAAGCACTTGGATTCACGGGTGTGGTCTTCCCGACGTGCATGCTGCTGGTTCTGCTAGCAGTGTTGGTCCTGCTGCTGCTGCTGCTGCTGCTGCTGCTGCTGCTGCTGTCCCTGCAACTTCAGGCAGCTCGCCTGCCACAACTGATTTCGGGAAGCAGACAACAGAAAGCAGGAGGGAGGGAGTGGAGAGTTTCGGAACATCAGCGGTGCATGGGGCACACGAGGAGCCCAGTGAAACTGGGCCAGAAGATGGATCCGAGGGAGATATCCGAGGGGAAGGGGGAGAAGGGGGAGAAGGGGAAGAAGGGAGTTCTGGAGAAGATGCTGAAGAAGCGGATGAGGAGGAGGAGTTGAAAATGATGGAGGTGGACTATGAGAAGCAGGTATGGGCAAGTAGCAGGTATGGGCAAGTAGCAGGTATGGGCAAGTACAGGGTTTGTGCGTGCTATTTTACATACACTGCTGCAAATAAGCAAGTATGTGCAGGGTTATATACACTGCTGCCAAAGATGTATTTTTTGTGAATGGATCAGGGGAAGCCGAAGGAGGTGATGAAGACGAGGAGTTGAAACTTGAAGGTGCTCATGCCCCTCTCCTCTTACTCCCCGACCTCCCTCGTGCCTGCTCCCATCAGGTGTAGCAGGCGGAGGAGAGAGCCCCCTGGTGGTCCCATGCCGCCATGGAACTGCCTGGTGGTGGTCCCATGCCGCCATGGAACTGCCTGCTGGTGGTCCCATGCCGCCATGGAACTGCCTGCTGGTGGTCCCATGCCGCCATGGAACTGCCTGCTGGTGGTCCCATGCCGCCATGGAACTGCCTGCTGGTGGTCCCATGCCGCCATGGAACTGCCTGCTGGTGGTCCCATGCCGCCATGGAACTGCCTGGTGGTGGTCCCATGCCGCCATGGAACTGCCTGCTGGTGGTCCCATGCCGCCATGGAACTGCCTGCTGGTGGTCCCATGCGCCATGGAACTGCCCTGGTGGTCCCATGCCGCCATGGAACTGCCTGCTGGTGGTCCCATGCCGCCATGGAACTGCCTGCTGGTGGTCCCATGCCGCCATGGAACTGCCTGCTGGTGGTCCCATGCCGCCATGGAACTGCCTGGTGGTCCCATGCCGCCATGGAACTGCCTGCTGGTGGTCCCATGCCGCCATGGAACTGCCTGCTGGTGGTCCCATGCCGCCATGGAACTGCCTGCTGGTGGTCCCATGCCGCCATGGAACTGCCTGCTGGTGGTCCCCTGCCGCCATGGAACTGCCTGCTGGTGCTCCCATGCCGCCATGGAACTGCCTGCTGGTGGTCCCCATGCCGCCATGGAACTGCCTGCTGGTGCTCCCATGCCGCCATGGAACTGCCTGCTGGTGGTCCCATGCCGCCATGGAACTGCCTGCTGGTGCTCCCATGCCGCCATGGAACTGCCTGCTGGTGCTCCCATGCCGCCATGGAACTGCCTGCTGGTGGTCCCATGCCGCCATGGAACTGCCTGCTGGTGTCCCATGGCCATGGAACTGCCTGCTGGTGGTCCCATGCCGCCATGGAACTGCCTGCTGGTGGTCCCATGCCGCCATGGAACTGCCTGCTGGTGGTCCCATGCCGCCATGGAACTGCCTGCTGGTGGTCCCATGCCGCCATGGAACTGCCTGCTGGTGGTCCCATGCCGCCATGGAACTGCCTGCTGGTGGTCCCATGCCGCCATGGAACTGCCTGGTGGTCCCATGCCGCCATGGAACTGCCTGCTGGTGGTCCCATGCCGCCATGGAACTGCCTGCTGGTGGTCCCATGCCGCCATGGAACTGCCTGCTGGTGGTCCCATGCCGCCATGGAACTGCCTGGTGGTCCCATGCCGCCATGGAACTGCCTGCTGGTGGTCCCATGCCGCCATGGAACTGCCTGCTGGTGGTCCCATGCCGCCATGGAACTGCCTGCTGGTGGTCCCATGCCGCCATGGAACTGCCTGCTGGTGGTCCCCTGCCGCCATGGAACTGCCTGCTGGTGCTCCCATGCCGCCATGGAACTGCCTGCTGGTGGTCCCCATGCCGCCATGGAACTGCCTGCTGGTGCTCCCATGCCGCCATGGAACTGCCTGCTGGTGGTCCATGCCGCCATGGAACTGCCTGCTGGTGCTCCCATGCCGCCATGGAACTGCCTGCTGGTGGTCCCATGCCGCCATGGAACTGCCTGCTGGTGGTCCCATGTTGCCATGGAACTGCCTGCTGGTGGTCCCATGCCGCCATGGAACTGCCTGCTGGTGGTCCCATGCCGCCATGGAACTGCCTGCTGGTGGTCCCATGCCGCCATGGAACTGCCTGCTGGTGGTCCCATGCCGCCATGGAACTGCCTGCTGGTGGTCCCATGCCGCCATGGAACTGCCTGCTGGTGCTCCCATGCCGCCATGGAACTGCCTGCTGGTGGTTCTGATTACTCTCTCCGCTCTCCTCCCTCCGCTTTCCCCCTCCCCACCCTTCCCATTTCCCTGCCCTCCCCTTCCTTCCCCCATCAGGTGCAGCAGGCGGAGGAGAGATACCCTGGTGGCACAATTTAGCCTTGGAGCTGCCTGGTGGTGATTCTGCGCGCTCTCCCCGCTTCCTTCCCCCTCCCTTTCCCCTTGCTCATCCCCTTCCCCCCCTTACTCCCCCCCCCTGCCACCATTAGGTGCTGCAAGCTCCCACTCCCCCCTCTCCCCACTCTTCCCCCTCTGGTGGCGCCATGCAACCATGGGGCCGACTGGTGGTGATTTCGAGTGCTCTCTGCGGTCCCCTTCCCCCGTCCTGTTGCCTTCACGGCCTACCCTCCCCTGCCTCCCCCCCCCTGCCCTCATCAGGTGCTGCACGCAGAGGAACGAGCCCTCTCGTGGCACCACGCAGCCTTTTGGCCAACTGCTGGTGCTTTTGACTGCTCTCTCCCCTCCCCAACCCCCTTCCTGTTGCCTTCACTGTCGCCCCCCCCCCTGCCTCTCCCCGTGCCCCCATGAGGTTCAGAAGGTGGAGGATTGGGCCTTCTGGTGGCCTATAAGCTGCCACGTAGCCTCCATCCTCTCCCTTCCCTCCCTCCTGTCTGCTCTGCCATGTGGTGGCGCCAGGCAGCCGTTGTGCTGACTGCGGCTAGTGGCAACTCTTGGTGGTGGTTTTGAGTGTTTGTTTCCCGCCCCCTCCCTCTCTCCTACTCTCTGCCCCCTTCAGGTGCAGCAGGCAGAAGAGAGAGCCCTCTGGTGGCGCCATGCAGCCATTGAGCTCTCCTCCCGCATTCTGCACTGCACCGCTCTGCACGCCGCTGCACCCGAAGCCCCTGTTACCACTCCCCAAGCTGATGAGCCTTCTGAGGACCTTGCTTCCGGTGCTGAGGGCAGCGGTGGTTTCGAAATGTCGGACTTGCTGGGCAGCAACGGTGTAGAGGAATCCTCAGCAGCAGCAGCAGCAGCAGCGGCAGCAGCGGATGCAGCTTCTGGAGCAGAACAGGCTCCAGTCACACCAGAAAGAGCTGCTGGGTCGCTAGGCCAGAGGCGCAGCAGTGGTGGTGCTAACACCGCATGTGACCCTGCTGCTGAGGGGCTGGCTGCTGCCGTATCGAGTGCCCTACTGCCCATTGCCTCCATCACTGCAGCGATCTCATTAGAGCCAGCTCCAGGCGCAGTGCTGCCAGATTCACCTGAAGCACAGCTGCTGCAGGCTGCGCAAGAGGTGCTAAATAAGGCACTCTGCTTCGAGAACGAATGACGAAATTCGTTCAGATCTGTACTCTTTCGAAACAAGGGGTCTTGCAGATTCAAGAGAGGCACTGCTGCTGCTGCTGCTGCTGCTGCTGCTGCTGCTGCTGCTGCTGCTGCTGCTGCTGCTGCTGCTGCTGCTGCTTCTGCAGGCTGCACAAGAGGCAATTACTAATGCATGCTGCTTCGAAATTGAATCGCCCTTCCATACTGTGGCTGCTCTCTTGTATATATTCCTAAGTACACGCGACGCACACTGGCTGCAGGACGAAGGGGGCTTTCGTAGGTCAAGTTCTCAGCTTATTGAATTCATGGGTGATCGGATCGGATCGGATCGGATCGGATCGGATCGGATCGGATCGGATCGGATCGGATCGGATCGGAGCCTTGTCATGACATGACGCACTCTCGCTATGGCATGCTTCAACCTATTGGTGCGTTCACGCGATGCAGAGTGCTGGTTCACCCCCACCCATTCATCACTTTCCCGCCTTCACCCTTTGCTTCCGTTACCCATTCCCCAAACCCCTCGTCTATTGCGGACGCCCACTGTCTTGATGCGGGCCATAACAAAGTGGTATGTATCAAAGTGAGAACTGAATAGTTGAGTAGGGAGAGAGTACAGGTGAATATACCTAAGTGTTGTACCCTCTAAGAGGTGGCCCTATTCAGTCTATGCAAACATAGTAGATACACATGTTTGACACACCCCCTAGACTGCATAGGGGCAGGTCCTGAACAAGCAGCTCTGGGGGGCACTACTAGTCCAGTCTCTGAGACAAGGGTCTAAAAGACCAGTCAGAAGGAGTACAGACAAGGCAAGAACAAGACCAGGGCGGCACTACTAGTCCAGCCACTGGGAGAGGACACAAGTCCAGTCTGAGTACACATATAAAGGACAGTACAAAGTCAAGGCCCTAGCAAGTGAGAGGCTACAGGAACTAGACCAAGCTGTACACAGTGTCGCTGATGATCTTTAGGCGCAAGCGCCTTCGTAAAGATATCAGCTGTGTTGGCACCTGAGGCCAAGTGTACTACGCGAGCCTGGCGTCGCTGCTGTAGCTCGCGCAGGAGGAAGTACCGCATCTGAATATGCTTCGCTCTGCCCTCGAGTCGAGGCTCCTGACACAAGAGGATCATGGCCCTGTTGTCAGCGTACAGGACCGGGGCACAGCTAGGCCGCTCACCTAAGTCAGTGAGCAAGAAGGTCAGCCAGCGGAGCTCCTGTGCCGCCATGGCACCAGCGTAGATCTCGGCCTCACAGCTGGACTGGGCAACAGACGAGGAGCGGGTAGCTCTCCACGAGACAGCACCTGAACTAAGGCTGAAGCAGTAGCCCTGGGTAGACCTGAGTGTCTCGGCGTCGTCTGCCCACGAAGCGTCTGTGTGTCCAGTAAGGACCACTGGCCTACGTCCTCCTAGCACTAACCCCATGCCTGATGTACTAGCAAGATAACGCAAAACCCTCTTAGCGGCAGACCAGTGGTGCGGTCGGTGTCTGCTTGTGGCCACAAAGCGAGCCAGGATGCTGAGAGGGTATGCGAGATCTGGGCGAGTGCAAGTCATCAGGTACATGAGGCAACGCACCAGCTCTACGTAGGGGCCGCTAGGCTCTATCGACTCCTCAGAAACTGGAGCAGAGAGTCTGTGGTCTATAGGCAGAGGGGTGGGCTGTGCAGACGAGAACTGAAGGCCGAACCTCTGAAGGACCTGGCGCACCAAGTGTAACTGAGTCAGGGTGATGGTGCGCGATGCTCTGTCCCTGGAGATCTGCAAGCCAAGGTAACGGCGCAGTTCTCCAAGGTCAGTGCACGTGTGTCTCTTCAGCAGCTCTGCCTTCACTGAGGCCAGTGCGTCCCTGTCTGCTGTGGCAAAGACCAGGTCGTCGACGTAAACAAGGATGTAGAACGGAGTCTGGCCAGCACGAACGAAGAGTGAGGGGTCTGCGGAAGACGGAAAGAACCACAGGTCAGCAAGGGTAGCACGCAGCGTGTCGTGCCACTCACGGGGAGCCTGGCGCAGGCCGTAGACGGGGCGCCGCAGGAGCCACTGGGTCCCAGGAGGGAAGGTGCCAGTAAAGGCCTGAGGGCGATGCAAGTAGACCTGCTCGTGTAGGCTGCCCTGAAGGAAGGCAGTGGAGAAGTCGAGGGAGTGAAGCTCGTAGTCACGCTGAGCAGCTAGGTGTAACATAACCCGAAGAGTAGTCATCTTCGGGGTCGGAGCGAAGGTCTGGAAGAAGTTCACCCCCTCACGCTGACTGAAGCCTCTAGCCACGTAGCGCACCTTGAACACAGGCGGCTCTCCAGGAGGGCGCTTCACCTTGAAGAGCTAGCGGTCATCGACTACGTTTACCGCAGGCAGGGGAACTCCGTCGACGAAGGTGCCGGTGGATCTCCAAGATGCCATCTCCTGCTCCATGGCAGCTATCCACTGAGACGCCCAAGGTCCCGAGGTCGCCTCAGCGGAAGTGCGAGGGATCGGGATGTCGAAAGCGTCTGGGTCACCCTCAGGGACTAGCAGCATGGAACAGAGATGGGGAGCAGCCTCGGAGAGGAAAGCAAGCTCGAACAGGTGGTCCTCCAGGGCGTCACTGCCGAGGGCTCCCTAGACAGACAGAGCAGTGGCGTAGTCAAGGCGGCGGGTAGAGGCGAAGTCAGCGACGGCAGCGACAAGAGCGTCAAGGCACGAGACCGGAACTGACGGGTCGGTAACGAGAGAGGCGAGGACCCGAGGAACAAGGGGACGAGCGGCACGAAGGTAGTCAGACAGAGGAGGAGGCGCAACGGTAAGAGAGGACGGAGGAGTCAACGGTAGAAGGGGAGGACGAGACGCGTGAGAACGGAGCAACATAGGGTGAGAGCGCGGGACAGGGGAGACAGGACGAGCGCGGGAGGGACGGCGGGACCAGACGTGCGACGGATGCGTGGGGTCAGGAGGCAGAGGAGGGGACACAAGGGGGAACGAGGGCGAAAACGAGCCGGGGACGAGTCCGGCAGAGGGAACACAGGGCCGTAGACGGGAAGAGGAGGAGACGGCCGGGGAGGAACAGATGCAGGGTCAGGGGACGAGAGGCCGAGCAGGCGAAGGGCTGACACCGGTGGGGACTGCTGCTGCGGCGGCACAACGTCGACACCGGGACCGCAAGCTGCTCCTCGGCTACCACCGGCGCACTCCACGCAAGCACCCCCAGAGGGAACACCCCCAGGGCCCGAAACCCCTCGAGGACCGGTACCACCCCCAAGGCTACCGAGACTAGCACGCACTCCAATGCCAGCACCCCCAGAGTCAACGAACACGTGCTGCGATGGCGGCGGCGGCGGCAGCGACAACGACGGCTGCGGCGGCGGCAGCTGAGGTGACAACAGCTGCAGAGGCAGCGAGGGAGGGGACTCCTGGGGAGGGGCAGCCGGCGAGGACTGAGCCGCAGGACCACCAGAGTCAGAAGACTCCTCGAACGGGACCACCGACGGAAGAGGGGTGACGTGGGACACACCAGAGGGGGCAGGACGGGGAGGAGGAGGGGGAGGGGCAGGGACTACTGGGGGGGGAGTGACCAAGAACAGGGGGGGGGTAACCGGGGGACCGCGGTGGGGGAAACGACGGAAGAAGGAGACAGACTCGTCAAAGGTGACGTCGCGAGAGTGAAAGAAGCGGTGAGACGGCGGGTGGTAGAAGTGCCAGTCGGACGTGTCAAGGGGAAAACCGAGGAAGACGCAGGGAAGGGTGCGGGCAGTGAGCTTGTCCGTGCCGGAGGCACGGACATGAGCAAGGCAGCCCCAGACGCGGAACGCAGACGCGTCACCAGGAGACCCAGTCCAAAGACGGGTCGGCGAAACCTGCGGCTGCTGGGGGTGTGGCCACAGGTTAAGCTGGTGAGAAGCGCAGCGCACAGCGAACGGCCACAGAAAATGGGGTGCACCGGCATGGATCATGGAGGTGCGAGCCACCTCCATGACCAAACCGATGCGTCGCTCAGCGACCCCATTCTGCTGCGGGGAGTCCGGTAGGGTGAACGTCTGGGTGATGCCCTCCGCACGACAAAAGCGACCAAGGACACCTGAGGCAAACTCGCCACGACGGTCGGAGTGAAGGCGCAAGACAGGGAGACCTCGGTGGACACGGGCAGAGACAAGCCAGGGGATGAGAGCGTCAGGCACGTCGGCCTTCCGCTCCAGGGGAAAGACCGAGGTGTAGCGAGTGAAGTCGTCGACAAGCACAAGGAAGTAGCGCACTCGACGCGGCCCATGGACGGGGGCGGGGCCCAAGACGTCCATGTGCAGGGTCTGCAGCGGCGCAGCGGTAGGGGGAAAAGAGGAGGAGTGAGGGGCACGGCGAAGCCGACCCTCGACGCAAGGCGTGCAAGGTGGGGCTGGGGAGGAGGGAAAAGCGGGGAGAGAACCAGGGAGACCAAGGACGAGACCGTGCTGGGACATGTGACGCAGACGCGGGAGCGCAGGGTGACCTAGGCGGTGGTGCCAAAGGAGAGTCGGGTGAGTGAGGGACCGACAGGAGCAGGCAGCAGCAAACTGGGTAGACGCAACCACCTGAGGGGGCGCCCGAGCCGGGGGGGTCACGGTGTCCAGAGTGAACAGGCCGGACACCGGGTCCCGGGGGAACGTGGACAGGGGGGCACCAGTGGCGGCCTCGGTACAGACAGCATACCGCTCGTGACCAGGGAACGTAGTGGTGACGCCAAGGTCCTGGAGGCAGCCGACACCAACTAGGTTCCTGGAGAACGAGGGGATATGCAGACCTGTAAGAGAGCCCGAAGGAACCGCCGGGCAGGGAAGGGTGGTGGAACTGCGGGCAACTACCGGACCGCCGGAGGGGTCAGCAAAAGAAACGGCAGCAGGAACAGGAAGCGGCGTCAGTGTAGTAGAGTCGCGGAAGGCACCGGGAAGCGCCAGAGTCCAAGGTGAAGGAAAGCAAAGCAGTGGCGTCCGGCGACGGGGCGACGGCGGAAGCACCAAGGCTAAACAAAGCAGGGGATCCAAGGCACACCTACACTAGACGACAGAGAGTAATAAGTGGAGAGCGCACTAGAGTCATCAGCATACATCACATGCAGAGCAGAAACAATGGCATCCATGTCCATGTCAAAAATCTGAATCCTACGACTAAGCAAACTGTGCCAGTCCGGGAGGTCTGGCGAAGGGCCGAAGCGCTGACGAAAGAGGTCGTCCAGGCGACGAAAACAGCGGGGAGTGGTATGACCGATCTTACCGCAAACGAAGCCGCGGCGAGGACCGGTGTGGATCTGGTACTGACAACGCACGCCTCCCGAACCACCACTCGGCACACCACCACGCGCCCGACCACCTCCAGGGCGGGAGGACACTCGCCTGCCTCGTCTGCGGCGACTGCTGCGGCTGCTGCGGAGGCTGCGGCTGCTGCGGCTGCTGCGACTGCTGCGGCTGGTGCGGCTGCTGCTGCTGCTGCTGTGACTGCAGAGGCGGCGGCTCCTTTGGACCGGGCAGGGTCCCCTCGTCCGCTCCAGCACCAGACGACCTGACTCCAGCACCACCCCCTCCTACACCCCCCCCTCCTCCGCCGCGCCCAGCCTTGGGGCGGCGGCCCTTCCCCGAACGAAGCTGCGCTGCAGCAGCAGTCTCAGCCACAGCGACAGAAGCGTCGGAGAAGGTACACTGAGCGGGGGCACAACCCTGAAAGATAGGGACCGGTACGGTACCGCTCGCCTGGGCGATGGAGCGGTGGCGGGTCTCGATAACAGTCAGGGTGTCTACAAAGTCGGGGAGGGTGAGCTTACCAGGGTGGATGCTAAGGAAGCGGTCGCGGGCGGCGGCAAGGCGGTCAGGGAGGCGGGTGGCAAGCAGGTAGAGGGTAGAGGTAATGGGCGGCTGGTGGGCTCTAAGCTGTGTGTTAGTGCAGGCAGCGCGCCAGGCCTCATCTATCGAGCGCAGGTAGGCAGCGAGGTCAGAGACAGTGGGGAAGGACGCAAGGTCAGGAAAGAGCATCGGGAGGATCAGGCGACCCACCGAGGCAGCAGGAGGGGTGGAATAGCGCTTGATGACAGCATCTAAGTATGCCTGGGCGATAGTGATGGACCTAAAGCGAGGGCGCTCAGACGGGGGAAGGGCATTGCTAATGGCAAGCTGAGCGACAGCGTCTCGGGAAAGCCAGACAGAGCGCGCAAGGGCAGTGGAAGTAGTAGACTCGCGCTCAGCGGGTGTGGGGTCAGCGGGCAGAACAGCAGGGGGGTCTGGGCAGGGTAGCGTACCATCAAGGTGTGCGGAAAGCAGGTGGCCATCCTGCCGATGACCAGTGAGGTGGCGACGGAGGTCGGCGAGCCACGCCTCGAACTCCAGAGGCTGGCCTTCAGCGTCGAAGCGAAGCTCCGCCGCCATCAGGAGCAGTGCAGGACTGTACAGTGCGGTGCAGGGTGGTGCAGTGCGGTGCAGTGCGGTATAGCGCGGTGTAGTGCGGTGCAGGGCAGTACCATGCAGTGCAGTGCGGTGCAGTGCAGTGCAGCGCGGTGCAGTGCGGTGCAGGGCAGTACCGTGCAGTGCAGTGCGGTGCAGTGCTGTGCAGGGCGGTGCAGTGCGGTGCAGGTGATGAGGAACAGTACCAGGGAGGATGCAGGGCCGGGGCAGGGACGACGAGCGGGCCGCACACAGCTCGGGGCAGGACGGGCGCGAGGGCCAGAAGCAGTGGGCACCAGGCCGACGGGACGGGCGCGGGGCCGGCTGGTACGGGCGCAGGGGCCGAGCAGACGGGCGCGGAGGTCGCGAGGGCGGGCACGGGGCCGGCTGGGACGGGCGCCAGGCAGGCGCGGTACGGCCAGGCAGGCGAGGCGGGGCCAGGCAGGGCGCGACTAGGCCCAGGAGGGGCGCGACGGGGCCAGGCGGTCGCGACGGGGCCAGGCAGGGCGCGACGGGGCTAAAAGGCGTGACGGGGCCGAGGTGGGGCGCGACGGGGCCCAGAAGGGGCGCGACGGGGCTAGGGGGGATGCGACGGGGCCCAGGAGGGGCGCGACTGGGCTAGGAGGCGTGGCAGGGCCCAGGAGGGGCGCGACTGGGCTAGGAGGCGCGACGGGGCCCAGGAGGGGCGCGACGGGGCTAGGAGGCGCGGCAGGGCCCAGGGGGGGCGAGACTGGGCTAGAAGGCGCAACGGGGCCCAGGAGGGGCACGACGAGGCTAGGTGGCGCAGCAGGGCCCAGGAGGGGCGCGACTAGGCTAGGAGGCGCGACGGGGCCTAGGAGGGGCGCGACTGGGCTAGGAGGCGCGACGGGGCCCAGGAGGGGCGCGACTGGGCTAGGAGGCGCGACGGGGCCCAGGAGGGGCGCGACTGGGCTAGGAGGCGCGACGAGGCCCAGGAGGGGCGCGACTGGGCTAGGAGGCGCGACGGGGCCCAGGAGGGGCGCGACGGGGCTAGGAGGCGCGGCAGGGCCCAGGAGGGGCGCGATTGGGCTAGGAGGCGCGACGGGGCCCAGGAGGGGCGCGACGGGTCTAGGAGGCGCGGCAGGGCCCAGGAGGGGCGCGACTGGGCTAGGAGGCGCGATGGGGCCCAGGAGGGGCGCGATGGGGCTAGGAGGGGCGCGACGGGGCCTAGCTAGGGTACGGGCGGAAGCTGTAGGTGGGGGATCCTAACCTACGCGTGGTACCATATCAAAGTGAGAACTGAATAGTTGAGTAGGGAGAGAGTACAGGTGAATATACCTAAGTGTTGTACCCTCTAAGAGGTGGCCCTATTCAGTCTATGCAAACATAGTAGATACACATGTTTGACAGTATGGCATAGTGTATCCGCATAATGTCTGAACAGGGATGGCCACAAGCAGGATCTCAGGGCCTGGCCGTAAGGCCAAGAACACAAGGCACAAACTATTGTCGAACAGTAGGCAGCTGCAGGAGAGTGATGGAGGCACAACCGAACATGGTGAGGGCAGCAGAAGAACAGCTTCTTCTCCTGTCCTCAGGGCAGAGAACGACAAAAAGGATGCAATGTTGGAGGTACCGGTACTACCATCACCACTGGGAATCGAACCTCTTGGTTGGATGACTTGCAACTCTAGAATTTCTTATGATTGTGCTGTGCTGAAGAAAGGTCATGGCTGAATTGGATGCAATGAATCATACAAGGATTGCACAAGACACAGCCTTGCTATGATACTACCACGGAAGACGAAACATCACAGATGCACATAATGCTGCATCACAAGCACTCAGGAGTGCATGTGTGATGTCCCTTCTGCAATCACCCTTTTCACCTGTACCACATGTCCATTTCCCTCAGAATTTCCCACCGATCAGCTTTCCTGACAAGCTGCTGCTTCTGCCCGTGTACCCAATATAAAGATCCCCATTAGTCACAGTCCCAATAGCGCTGAGCAGGTCCCCTACATCCGCCTCTGCTACAGCCACCACATTCGCCAGCGACCACGAGACAGAGCTCACGAGCTGCCATGTGCCAGTCAGCTGCAGCGCCACTGCGGGTGGCTGGCCGGCCCCGCTGCTGCTGCAGGGGGTGCCGCGGTAGATGGCCTGCGCCTGAGGTGCCTCTGTGATGCCCGTGGCGAAGAGGTAGTAGGTGACGGTGTAGGACGAGCCACTGGGGAGAGACGGATGGTTGTACAGAAAGGGGGGAGTCACACACTTACGTTACAAGTTCATGAAGCTAGACGAGGTCATCAGCTAAGTACTGAAGTTCGTAAGAAGCAAAATTATGTGGTTGACAGCATCTTCGCATGATCCAGAGCGGAGGGGTCTTCCCCACAAAGAAGGCAATGGAGAAGTGATTTACATTTTGGTGATCTGGATGTTGGCTGCCCCTGCCTGCACAAGTCCCTCGCACGAGGTCATAACGCCACGGAGCATGCCTGCAGTGATGGGGATTGTCGAGGGAAGCGGCAGAGGGAAGTGTATGAGCAAGGTGCGAGAATGAGCGCAAGCAATCCAAAGGGAAATATCTGTATCTGTACGAATCAGGCACAGAAACTCAACTACAGGGCCTACTCTAGGGTTTGCTCAGTGGCTGCGGGTTTCGGGTTTGTGGCACTGACCTGACTGCTGCGGCAGCAGGGCCACGAGGTCCGTCACGCCAAGGGCGTCACTCAGCGGGGCGACGAGCGCGTCGATTTGAGCAGCGAGCGCCGACACGTCCAGATTCAGTGCACCAACCCTCTGAGTCAGCGCCGCGATTCTCTGACTCAGCAACGCGCGAAGGCTGGAGAGGAGGCCCGCCAGGTCGGTGTTGAGCGATGTCGCGCGTTTGTTCATAGCGGGGATGCTGGCTCTGAGCGACGAGATACGCGACTGGAGGGTGGGAAGAGCCGCCGATGTGATCTGGGAAATGCCGGAAGGTGTGATTGTAATGGATGTGATGAGGTCGAGGCTTGCAATGCGTTCCTTTAACGTGGCGATGCTGCTTTGGAGGGCGGAGATTTGCGCTCGGAACGTGGAGACCGCCGCCGAGGTGTTGTCTTTCAACGCATTTGCGAGCTTGTCGAGTGATTGCGTCAGGGCTCCTTCTAGCGAAACGACCTGCGCTTGTAACGCGGATTTTAGGTCAGTGACGCTATTGTTGAGGCTGAGTGAGATGTTGAGCTTGAGGGCTCCGTTTGCCGGTCGAATCGGGACGCGATTTCCGAGCAGTCCGTTGGAGAGGATTCTAGACTCGGCGCATGACATTAGAAAGACAGCGATGACGAATGCCATGACTGAGAAAGTTAGGGTAGAACGCGCCATGGTAGTGAAAAACAAGGGCCGTCGGGAATATTCGCCGCTGGTACTAGGAGGTATTATTGTAGGTCAGTCTAAGCGACGGCAGCGGGTGAGATACTGAGAGGCGGATGTGATGCGCGAGATGAAGTGGCCGAAAGCTAATAGATGGATTTTGCTGGTTTGCGTTCGCCTGTGAATTCTGGTTATGGTCCTGGTTGTAATATATACTGTAGGCGCAAATGCCCAACCATCCAACTCGAGTGGTGGGAGGGAGGGAGTGATGTTGCCTGATGACGGGTGCGCGGATTGGTTGGAAAACCGCGTTTGTTTGGGGGAGAGCGGTGACAATCGACGGTGGCGGTGATGATCGGACGGATGAGCGGCGGAGGCGGTTGCTTCCCTGAAACCCAGCTTCCTCCCAATGTCCCTCCCACCCAGCTTCACGCGGAGACATTTGTGCGACTCGCTGGTTTGGCTGACCGTGTGTGCGACTCGGCGGTGCAACCGCCAAAAGTGGCCCAGTTGATTGTGGGTGTTGTGGTGTAGATGAGGCACACTAACGGAATTTTACACATTTATTTCTGCTTCGAGATATTCACTCTGAAAACTGGCACTACTTGTTGATGGTTGGCTAGTTCAGTCCATGGCCAGTGATTCAAGGGTATTCCACCCTGATTACCCTGTCCAACGGCCGTTAGTTGGTCATCAACCTGATTTTGGAAGGGTTTTTTTTTTGTCACCCTTCATGAAATAGCGCAAGGGATTTTTTTACCCTGCTGTAGACAGGGAGTTCGCTTGATTACCCTGACCAGAAAGGGTGCTACCGAAAACACCCTGGAACAGAAACCGTCAAGCCCTTCAGATTCGCCAACTGGCGAATCTGCCACGTGCGATATTTCACCCCAGTCAGCCCCGCCCACCAACAGTGGACCTGCCCAAGTGGCCCCAAACAGTTGTCACGCATTTGCGACAGCAGGGCATTATGCGGCAGCATAGCTGCCAACGTGGCGGATTTCGACGCGTTGGCAGTAAAGCTGCCGCGCAAACCACAGTGTCGAGCAGCACGCTGGCAGTCAGTCACATGCAGCTACACGACGCCAAGATTGCAAGACGAGGTGCGCGAGGAGCAGCATGGGTTGAAGGGTTTCGTCCCTTGCAGGAAACTCACGAGGGCACCTTCCTTCCCTCTCAACTGTCCCTTTGCAGGCATTCACCATAGAGAAATACGTAGCAGTTTTAGCTCTAGTAGTCATTCCCTTCCACGCTTCTTACTGCTTTACGTAGGCTCCTTATGAACCTCTCTCAAGACGACGAGGAGAGCGATGACGCACCTGAGCGCCACCGTAATGGTCTCAGCATGCTGGGCGTCTTTCCACTCGCCCTGCCAACCATGGCCCCTCGTATCCCGCGCCAAGTTAGTCCTACGGCCGACAGTTCTCCTCGCAGCGAGCGCTCCAATCAGCCGCCTCATAGTGCATCGCCTCGAACCTCGCCCACAAGGACAAGGCATGCCACCTCTGATGGAGGGGAGGTATGCTCTCACCCCCCCATTTCCGAGGTGCCTTCCCGACCCTCCGATCCTCTGATTCGCAAGAGGCGTTGCACATGGATGCAGCAAAGGCTCTGGGGGGCTCCTCCCCCGCTCAGGCCTCCTAGCCCGCCGCCCGCTAGGCCTCCTCATTCCGACGACACCTCCTCTGTCCTCCCCATTCCAACTTCCACTGCAAAAACCGAGTATGCGGCCGTTAAGCACCGCTTCGACACTGACTGGTCGAAGCGGTTTCCGTGGCTTCGTCTAAACCGTATGCGGAACGGTCGCCCCGCGCTGAAATGCAGCGTCTGCCTGAAGCATGCCGGCCCCGCCGCCAACACGAGCTACGGCATGAAGGGAGTGGGCGGGCACGACCTGTAGCTTGGTAGCATCCGCTTGCACCTCGGCACCCGCACGCACAATGCGGCGCTCAAGGCGGAGGAGGACCCCGAGAAGGAACGAGCGCGTCAAGTTAGTCTTACGCGCTGGCAGTGCACCGATCACGATGTTTGGTTGTAAACCATCTCATCTGGTACCTGCACATCACGATGTTTGTCTGTAAGAAGGACGCACTGATTGCAATGTTCGTCCCCCTCTGCTGGTTCATGCCCAAAGAGGGGCTTCCTGATCTGCCGCCCAATGGGGGCTATGGCTCCTAGTACAGCGAGTAAGTGTTTTGAACAATCACCACTATTGCATTTTGATGCTTGGTACCTCGATGCTTGACGGATGTTGTTTGAGATTGGACTTGGGTTCTTAACCATTATGTATCCCTCCCCCCTCCCCCCTTTGTGCAGGTACGGCTTGAAAGAGAGCATCTGGGCCATCTCCTCTCATCTCCAAGAGCAACAACTGAAGCACATCCACGACTCACCCTAATCCATTAACGAGAGCACGGATCAAATCCACGGCAAGCACCTACAGTGGCGGAGAAAAATGCCCGGGTATTTCACACTATGTAACTTATCGCTATGCCACACATATTTCGAATATAGTAACACCAATTTCTTTAGCCTGTTACAAGGTCGTAGTGTTGTGTTTCCACCGTAAATAGCTTGGCGCGATTGTCACTCATCCAATTAGCGGGGATGAGATTTACTCATCGACAATCGATCCGGACAGTTCATACTGAGCGACTGTCTATACCTAATTTCGCTCGCCACTTAGAGTACACACTGTTTCACGCAACAGCCGTTAGTACAGGAGTTAGGCCAGAAGCAAACCTACGACGGCAGCACGATGAAGCCGGTAGATGAGAAGAAGCACGTGCATATATTAAGCATGTTGTGCAAGGGGCAGTCGACTAGGAAGATAGCCAAGGAGCTTGGCATAGACAAAAGTACCGTGCATGATTACGGGCGAAAGGTGATTGCCGAGACTAGTCACGATGAGGTGCGACCCACGATGCCCACGGCCAGTCTCCCACGCTTAATCACAACTCACCTCCAGCATGGAATAGTGCGTGCGATTACCAGCGGGGAGGCGAAAACCATTGTAGACGCCGCGAAAATGTTAGAGGAGAAGCACGGTCTGGCTGTAGACTCGAGGACCATTAGGAACTCGTTATGATCCGCTGGGCTGGTCGCGGTGCAGCAGCCCAAGAAGCCCAGGCTCTCTGTGAAAAACATAAGAGATCGGCTGGATTTCGCGAGGTCACACGCCGACTGGACGATGGAAGACTGGAAGCGCATCATATGGTCCGATGAGATGAAGATGAATAATTTCTGCTCCGACGGACGTGCGTACGCCTGAATTCGCGAGGGCAGCAACCTCCAGAGCCACGAAAGCCAGCAGACAGTTAAGCATGGGGCAGCTCTGTAATGGTGTGGGGTTGCATGACGTATGAGGGGGTGGGGTTCATGTGCAAGATCGATGGAAGGATGGATGGGCCGCTGTATCGCAACATATTGCAATACAAACTCTCTCAGACGATCGAGTTTTACAACCTCCCCCCCTCGGAGGTCAGATTCCAGTACGACAATGATCCCAAGCACAAGTCACGTCTGGTGCAAGACTGGCTTGGGGAGCAGGAGTATACGGTGTTGGAATGGCCCTCGTCCTCCCCGGACCTTAACTCGATAGAGCACCTGTGGGCCCACTTGAAAAGGGAGCTGGCAAAGTACGAAAAGCCACCCACAGGAATGTTGGAGCTGTGGGAGAGGGTGCAAGAGAAATGGGACAAGATTCCGACGGAAGTATGCTCAAACCTCTTCGACAGTATGCCTAGGAGGATCAGAGTGGTGATTCACGCAAAGGGACGCTGGACTAGGTACTAGTTTTGTCGGTTTCTAGTTTGCCACCTGTCCTCGGAACAAATTGTCCGGATGTGCTCTTATTAGTTACCGTAGTGTTTAGGGAACTTGTACTACACTACTCTAGTTTTAGGAGGCTTGAATGAGGGCTCTAACTGCTCTTCTCGACGTGTATGCCCACCATAGATTAAGGCGTAATGTTTACTGAGTACAGTTAATAAAAATGATGCTAAACATCTGGACAATTGTTTCCATCAATGTAATCCTCTATGCCACCTTCTTCAAAGGAACGGCCTTTGTCACCGATTTCGTGGATCTTATCAGCGTGGACCGCACCGATGCCGCCTCGCTGACGACAACCCTGTTGCACTACATTCAAGGCATGGGCCTCGACCTGCAGAAGATAGTGGGCATCTCGACTGACGGCGTGTCCGTGATTACGGGAGAGCGAGCTGGCGTGGTTGCCCGCCTGTGAGCGCAGATCGAGCATCTCGTGTTGACCCATTGCATCGCTCACCGGTAAGACTGAGTTTTGAAGTTCATATGACGATGCATGATGTGGCTAAGGATGTCTTGCACTATATAGCTACTCAACAAGCAAGTGTTGCCTACTTATATCTTCTCCAACAGTCTTTCCCTCTATTTCCAACAGAGAGGCACTCGCGGTGAAGGATGCAGCCGAGGCAATCCCTTCGCTAGCGATCATCGACCTGGTGATCCGCGTGCTTGCCGACATCCTGGGGTGTAGCAACGTGTGGCATGGGAGGTTCATGAACCTGTAGCTCATATTTGCTTCACCAGCCTTGAGCACCAGGGCATCCACCTGATTCGGTGGTTGTCGTGCGGTGAGGCCGTGAACTAGCCAGTAGGGGTTCTGCCGGCGACGATCATTCTGCTGCGGGAACACGGGAGTGAGCTCTACAAAGTTGTCACATCTTTCAAGTTCAACTTCCTCGTCCGCTTCGTCGCTGACATCCTCGGGGAGCTTGTGAGAGTACGACCCCGTCACACCAATTTCATCGCCATCGACAGTTCGGGAGTGTAGCGCAGTACACGCAACAGATGGAGGAATTTTATAACCGCATTCCTGACCTGACCGAAGGGGAAAAAGTACATTTGTATCTCGCCGGGCTGAAGACCGAAGTCAAACGACAGGTAGCAGCGACAAATTACGTGAGCTACAATGACGTCGTTTCGGCAGCAGAGCGGTTTGCCATGGTCAACGCCGGAACACGACGGGCGCACGTCGGCAGTATGCAACAGGGCGACCGCTCGGCTCACCCCACGTTCGCCGACCCGATGGAAATCGACAGGTTCGACGGGCGGTCACGTCCGAAAAACACCAACTACACGTGTGATTTTTGCGGGGTGTCGGGCCATCGAATCTTCGACTACAACAAAATGAAAGCCGCAAGAGCAGAGTATCGGGCACGCAACAGTGGCAGAAATTCTTCGCCCAATCAGAAGACAAGAAAAGGAATTCGCCAGTGATTGCGGATCTAGCTAGCGAAAAAGAAAATATCTGAAAGCAGCCGCAGGATTCCGGGAAAATCGACTTCAACGAAGCTGATTCGATGCGAGCAGGAGGAAATGATGGGGAAAAATCTCCACCCCACGACCAGTCTTCGCCAGAGAAAATCGTCGAGGAAAAAATCTAACTCCGCGAAAAAATGACTCTACCGAGACGGGGAAACTCCGAGAAGACCCAAGAAATTATAAGGATTCGTTAAAGTTATCTTATAAAGATGCTTTAATGAAAACTTATGATTCTCGAGGGGCTAGGGCCTTGGAGAAATTTCGTGAGGGATTCCAGAAGAAGCAAAAACGTGTGGAGATCATACCTGTACCGGAAAACTTGGGGACAAAATTAAGGAGTGTGGAAAGAAGCCGACCTTTCCACGGAGACAAGTCCTCTCCCGACACCAGCCAAAGAAAGCTCAGGTTCCAGAGGGAGAGACTTTCTCCAAGCAGCCTCGGCCAGCTGCTAACCCACGAGCAGATAGCAAGAAAAAGGTGTGTACGGAATATTGGGATGTACCCTATGATCCTATTATGAAACTATCTTTGGGTACTCGGAGCTACGCCCTCCCCTCGTGCTCGAGGTCATCTGCAAAGGATGATGCCTCCAAGCACTCGTGGACAGTGGAACATCGCACACCGTCTGCGACAAGGCAGTAATGGACCGACTTCGGGAAGAGTACAAGCCTTAGGTATTCTGTGCAACGATGGTGGATGGGAGCAGGTTACCAGTACACGGCGAAGCAGTGTTACACCTAAAAATCGGACCACTGCGCTGGAAACCTGCAATTCCCATCACCAAAATAAAAAAGCTTGACTTGATCTTCGGGCGAGACTTCCTAAAAAGATTCAACCCCAAGATCAACTGGGTAAATCGTACCGCAAGCATCTACAACAATGGAAGGAGAGTCCAGCTACCCAAGTGGGACGATACAGGAGATATCCCAGTGGAGACACTGTGCTCGTCGGAATGGCACTGTGAAGCTTCTCATTCGTTGGAAGGGTTATGATCCTTCTGTGGATAGTTGGGTTCCTGAAACTGAGATGGGTAACGCTCGTCGTCCACTTCGCGACTACCTTGTTAAGCAGGGTGTTATTTCTACCACCCAACTTTGAGGGGGGGAAGTGTGAGAGTACGACCCTGTTACATTTTTTTCTCATTTCCATCTTTGTCATCTATCTCATTCTTCTTTTTATCCTGATTCCTTTGATCTTTATCTCATCCCATTTGGTTTCCTATTCCTCCTTTTTTCATTATCCTTTGGGTTATCTTGTTATTATTATAATATCACGGACCAGGCTCGGGATGTATTGGCGTGCTATACAGCGACGGAATTAATTGGGCTAGAAAAGGTACACTAGTCAAAAGATTTTGTATTTTCAGCATGTATCGTGTACATTTATCCCCAATTACCCATTGTACCATGTGAATTAGGAGTGAAGCATCCTTATGCTGTATGGTACTGTACGTTTTATCGAACTGCTTATAGTGAGTCCACCACTTTGCTAGCGAGACTCGATGCGGACAAATAGCTCCCGATTCTAGTCTAGGTCTATTTTCTCTTGGCATTTCGCGATCTCGCAAACCTAGCCTCCTAGTCTTTATCGACGGCATAACGTTAACCCCGCCAGGCTCATAGCAACGATGCGGCCTCTTGCTTCACGCCAGAAAGATGGGATCGCGACCTTGCTTCGACGCGGTCATAGCTTCCGTCAGATCGCTAGAATGCTAGGGATAGGGAAGAGCACAGTTCAGAAATACGCTCAAGAGGCCTCTCAGTGCACCAGCAGCCTAGCGGTTAGGCCAACAGTCCCGAGGTCTGGCCGGCCGCGCCTACTCTCAGTACGTGACAGGCGCATCCTTGTTCGCGCTGTGACTTCAGGCGAGGTGAAGACTAGCGTAGAAGCCGCAAAGCTACTGGAAACAGATCACGGCATTAAGATCTGCCCCAGAGCAGTCCGCAACGCCCTCAAACTGTCTGGCCTAGTCGCCGTCCAGCAACCGAAGAAGCCACGTCTCTCCGCTCGTAACATCAGAGAGAGACTGGAGTTCGCCAAGGCCCACGTTGACTGGACCGTGGACGACTGGAAGCGGGTGGTCTGGTCTGATGAGACCAAGATCAACCGTTTCTGTAGTGACGGCCGGTCGTATGCATGGATTCGCGACGGGGCGGCTCTTCAAGGGCAACACATAAAACAAACTGTAAAGCATGGGGGTGGGTCAGTCATGATATGGGGGTGTATGACATATGATGGCCCTGGATACATGTGTAAAATCGACGGTCGTATGGACGGGCAGCTGTATCGAAGCATCTTGCAGGATGAGCTTGCATAAACCATTGAGTTTTATGACCTTAATACCTGTGATGTCATTTTCCAGCATGACAATGACCCCAAGCACAAGTCCCGCCTTGTGCAAGAGTGGTTGTCCGAGCAGGAATATTCAGTCCTGCTGTGGCCCTCTTCATCCCCAGATCTCAACCCCATCGAGCACTTGTGGGCCCATCTCAAACGCGAGCTGTCCAAGTATGAGCACCCCCCCTCAGGAATGCTCCAGACTTGGGAGCGGATTCAAGACATCTGGGAGGGGATAGATGCTGATGTGTGCAGGGGGCTCATTGATAGTATGCCTAGGAGGGTGAAGGCGGTGGTCAGGGCTAAGGGAAAATGGACTAGGTACTGATTTCAAGTGCGTCCTTTGCATAGTTTGAACATGGCACAAACTGTCCGAGTGTACTTGTGTTTGTATGGATTTTGCCCAGGCACGTTATACTGTATTTTCAGGGCTAGTTCCCACGTGACAGTCTTGTATAGGCATATGTCTAACTCTTCCTTAAAACCAGGCAATTAATAAGCTGCATCTCTAAACACTACACACGATTATTCGCCTACAGAGGCTGAGATATGGACAATTTCTTCCGTCGCTGTATCTAGTGTAATCATGCCATAATCCCTTAGATGCCAATAGCCTCGTGTGGCAATACGTAGGGTGATTCTATTTCTATAAGGGTCTATTTCCTTGGGATAGGATAAAACAGGTTACCTGATGTACCTTGGGAGTATAAAAGCGCCGAGTATCAATCGATAGTGCAACTTTTCCTCGACACATTTGATCTTGTGACATCACGGTATACAATGCCACCCTGCTACGAGGAAGCAGTCAAGTACGCGTGAGAGGTAACAAGGACCTCGATCGCCGCCTCCACGACCTCGCCAACCTCGAGGGCACTAAGCTTTTCCTGGAGAAGGCTTACCTTTCCGAGGATCTCGCATGCTTGGAGGCCTTCAAGATTTGGCTGAAGCAATTGCATGATCTCTTCTGCGGCGAGCTCCCAGGTGAGTGTTTCTTAACTGAGCAGCATGTGTTGTCTATGTTAGGCCTTCCAGAAGTCTGTCTGTATGCTCCAACATCTTGTTCTTTGTGTCTTCCAACTCCCCCCCCCCCAAGGTTTCGACTACAACTGCGCCATAGGGGAGCTGTGGATGTCTACATCCACCATGGTCTCACAGAACCGGAAGGAGGATTTCCACCAGGCGCTCTGCAGCACTCTCCGCGACGATGACTGGCAGCGGTCTTTTCCCAACATGATGCGACAGTGGCAAGCCATCGCCGTCCTTCTCCTCAGCACTGTCGAATGCGAGAAGGGCTTCTTGAAGCAGAATCTGATCAAGACATGGGCTCGTGGTAGCATCGGCGACATCAGCCTGGGCCATCTCATGACATGCTCTCTCCGTGAGTACGAGGTAGACTGGTTTGACATGGTAGTGTGGTTTCGTGGTGAGGAGATCCGCCGCCCCATCCGCGATGTGATAGCTCCGTTCCTAGCACAATGTACTTCATGGAGTCAGCTTTGCCCTCCCCGGAAGAAGTCTTGGAGGAAGGAGAAGAGTGAGTAGAGATAGGAGTAGTGTAGGCTAGTTGACGCTCGTGGGGCGATTAAGATGAGTTGCCTAGAACTTATTATTGCTAATTATTGTCTTGTATTGTAGGCAGCTTCTATGTGCCTGGTGCAACACTCTATAGATGTTTTTTAGACGGAGTTAATGTAGGTTCAGCTTATCACATCGACGAATCAGGGCTTGCCTAAAAACACCCTGTTGAAATCAGGGTATGTTTTCCTTTTGGCGATTGCACCCTGATTTGGTCAGGGTGTGCAAAATTTCACACTAAGGGCCAAGGTAAACTTGCTCATGTACCTTGATTTCTAAGGGTCCCCCTAAACTAATTCGTGGCCCTGGTTCAGTCAACCTTTGCTAGAAATTTGGTAAACCAAGTACATTATGTTTCTTCCATGACTCACTTTCCCCATTTATCATAATCTGAAGAGAGTGCCCAGCCTAGTCTTTATGTCACAAGAATTACAACAACGATACGATGCGAGTGTCAGATGCTGGTAACGATAGTTTCCACCCTAGAGAGGCACAAGGACAGCAGGAAAAGTGATGTTGGTATGAAGATCCAGATAAGCAACATAACAAAGACAAGATGAATCACTTTCCAAGTACCGTATTCCCCCGTATAAAACACGCCGGAATTGAGCTCCCACGGGTAGCTTGAGCAGGTATGGGTGTTTGATTTAACTGGATATAGTCACCACCCTACCCTTGGCCTTGAAACCATTTGACCACCCTCCTCTAAGGTAAAAAATCATTTTTTCTACGTTTTTGCTCTACAACTTATTGAATTAGACGTTAGCAATGCGACCAGATTACACCTAGCCACTACTCAGCTTAAATTCATAGCTGAACTAGCAAGTGACACTACCTAGAGCTTGAATCCTACCTACTGGCTCTGCCTAGAACCTGAATTCCGCCATTACACTACTCCATACACTACGCCAGATGCTCATGCCTCTGCAACTGCTCTAGTCGTCATCCTCGGGCTCTTCATCACTAGCCTGCCACATCAAGATGTCGCTCCCATCTGCAAGCTGGTCCCACCAGCAGTTGTCGTCATCCTCCTCTGCTATGCCTTTTGCCAGCCACACATCAACACTTGCTGCTGCTGCTGATGCTGTCTCTGCATCGTCTGCGTTTGCCTCTTCACGTGTTGGTGCTGTTGCTGCTTCGGTTGTCGCTTTAGCGTCGTCGTCGTCGTCAGCCACTAACGACGCAGCATATGCCTCTTCGTCCTCGGTGACGTGCCCGTCCACGTCGATCACGTCGTCATAGAGGGGGTTGATGTAGCCACTCTCGCCCTCCTCAACGTGGACATCGTCCATCACCTCGAGGTCGGGCCTGCCGCGGAGGTGGCGGAGAGAAAGGCTGTCCTCGGTGTCGTCCAGCGCGTTGGATATCTCGCACGTTTTGAACAAATTCCGCACGAGCTCCTCTGGCACAGCCTCCCATGCCCGAGCAATCCATTTCAAGATGAGCTTGGCCAGGGGCCTCTTCAGATTTCCTGCACATGGGATGGGAGCACGATGGGAGGAGAAGAACAAGTTAGTACGAGTGAGAAAGCAACTGGGAACGGGCACGATGAAATGCGTCAACAGGCAAGACCGTTATACAACGATTGAGGAAGCGACTGGGAACGGGCTCACCTGCCGCTACCTTCAAGTCGATGTCGAACTGCTCGAACCACGGCCGTAGTCGCTGTGCACGCTGGCCTTGAAGCTCTTGTTCACTGCAACGTTTAGCGGTTGAATGAGAGGCGTGCAACCATTGGGGATGACCGCGCGAATAAGCTTGCACAGCTTCATCGTCTGCCCAACTACTTGAATAAGGTGGCCCTTGTACGAGTCTAGGATGACAAGCACATCCTTGTGCTTGTTCCCCGCTTCACGCAGCGGGCGCAAGAATGAGTTCAAGACTTGAGTAGTCCAGTCTTGGACAAGTTTCTCTTCCATCCAGCCCTTTGGCTGGGCTCGGATGATGACACTTGAAGCCACAACAACAGTCACAAGGTGTGCATCGGTGTAAACTACATGCACAGAGCGACGAGCAAATGCATTCTTACCCGGGGGAACCCGAATCTTCGACATCGTCTTTCACTTGAACATGGCGCACAGCGGGAGCTTCAATCTCGAAGCGGCGACGGCCAACATGACGGTGAGCCACTCCTTTTCGTAGTCGGCCATCCTCGCATGCACCGTACGGGAGCCTTTATGCACCAACGTCCTCTCCTAAGGCATTTCTATGAAGAGGGGGGTTTGGTCGGTGTTGACGATCTGGTCGAGATTGTACCGGTTGAGAATCCGTATCTGCTTGAAAAACTCCAAGAATTTCTCGATATTCGACCTCATGTGTGCGAAGAAAACAAAACAGTTGGAGAACAAATTCAGGGGGGAACAAACGAGAAGCAAGACAAGCAAAAGACTCAAAGAATGATGGTCAAGGTAAGGGATTGAATGACAAGGATGGGATGACAGCTTACCATCGGCAAGCTTTTGCCCCATCTTCATCTTCACCCAACGCGAAAGGCCCCAACGCGTGCGGAATCTGAACGTCCAGTGACTCGACGCCCTTCAGTCGACGTCTGGATGGTGTACGCGCATGTACAAGTGACTCCACTTCTGCAGGAGCTTATCGGAGTCGGCAAGCTCCCTCCCACAGTGCCTAAGGAACTGGCCAAGGGCCCTTCCGAGTCAGAGGGCGAGACAAGCCCGAGCTTGGGGCCATGGCGGGGGGACGTTACAGAGACGGAGAAAGAGGATGCCTTCAAGACAGCCCATGCAAGGGCTGTTGAAAGCGAAAATGAGAGGTCGGAGTAGGGTAGACCCACTTCAAGAGTGGGTTGGAGGGGAAGGCAGGGACGTGGGCGACTCCATGTCGACCACAAAATGCCCCTCACGACCATCCAGAAGGTGCGATTCCGTGCGTTGGATGGTCGTGAGAGGGCATCGAAGGAATCTGCCGTTGATTCCACCACCCCACGCTGTGCTGGCACAGCGTGGGTTGGAGGCATCAAGGTGGCTGCCTGCAGCACAAGCTGATTGGCTACTCTGGCAGCATACAACCCTGAATCAGCTGCATGCAGATGGGCCAAATCATTGGGTACGCAATCAGGACAGCAGAATGGGATTCCATGTTCAAAACAATACCCCGTCACAAGTAGTGTTGAATTCCAATCAAAACATGCATATGCACATTCCATAACTGCTGCGTGCTGTATTTTTTTGTTTCCTTTAATTACACCCAACCCAAAATTTCCTTGCATTTTTTATTAACACCACACGGTGTTTTATACGGGGGAATACGGTAGGAATCACATAGGTGCATGATCCGGCAGCAGGAGCAGTGTTATGAATTATAACTCAGAGAATAGCGCAGCATTCAATAAGGGGAACGTGATTACAGAATGACGATACAAATGAGGGCCTAGGGAATACTGTATATAGGGCGATTGACCAGGGTTGAATGTTGAGGGTTGGACCAGTCAAGGGCTTGAGTCCCGAGGACGACGGGGGCGAAATGGGTTCGGGGCGACTCGGGATGAGGTTGGGGGCCGAATAGGTCGGCGGGGGCTGGTTTGGCGCGAGAACCGGGGGCCGATCCTGCGGACCCGAAGGGTTCGCGTGTACTCGCTGAAGTGAGCCCCAGTAAGGAATCGTAATTTGTTACACTCTCTCACCTTCTAAAGAAGGCACTCCCAATATCGAGGCCGATGGTTCATTATAAGTACAGTAATCCCCGAAGTGATTGTAGATCTTCAACCCTGTGACGAGCGTAATCATTACGCCGGCCTGACAAGATTTTCAGGTCGAACAGCAATCCAAGGTCAGAAAGTGTCGAAACGATCGCTTTTAATTTCAGCCGTCGAAGATGGTCGAATTCTTCAACGGACCGAACGGGCAAGGGTATATAATCCAGTGGAAGACTGTGAACAGTAAAACTGTCGAGTGGGCGATTGACGATGACGCATGTCTGATAAATATCTTCCGTGTAATGGAACTGCCGAATGACATGGCCGTTGGTTTGTCGAGTGGTGATGACCCATTCATCAAATTGTGAGGTCGTCCATGACACATACAAGAACAACCGTTTGATGTCTCGCGAAAGTCAAGGAACTCTGTCAACGGGCTGACAAAAAAGGCGAACGTCTGTAACTGATGTTGATGTCGGTCAGAGATGTATGACTGAACACGCCGGAAGGGTCCTCGAAAATTTGCAGCACAGCTGCACTTCTCCCCCCTTCCAAGAAGAAACAACTCCCAATTCGACATGTACAACTTCATTAAATCCAGTGCTCCATGGTAGTCGAAATACCCAAAATTTGCTGCGTGAAATTCTCATACTCAGCTGCGAGGATGCCGTCGGAAATGCCAATTGAGAAAACTCCCAAATCTGCTCAAAAGTTGAAAACTCTTCTTTAGGGTAAACCACTCCGAAGGTCTTGAAATGCAGCAACAACTGCTCCAGAAGACCCCCACACGAACATCAAAATTCCTCACGAGTCAGCACACTGCTTGCGAGCTGGCCCCAACACAACTCCAACAGTTGGAGATACACCCCTTTGCCAAATCTCTTGTAAATCCGATGCTACTGCTGTCGACTCGGAGGGCGAGCGGGGTCATGTTTGACACAATCGATCGAATGTAGGCAAAGTGACGATGGAGGCGTAAGTGGGTGGTGGCGAGAGGTGGATGACGATGGCAATGGAACGTTACTTGTACTAAACCGCTCCAGTGAATACTCTCACCCCGAACTCGGAGTCAAATACCGCCAGTTGCATCAGCCACTTTGTCCGGCACGCCGAAATACTCAGGAAGAGCCGAAACAGTTTCTGCTCTCCCTCCACTCCATGTACCCATTCTACTCCTCAAAATTCGGTCGATGTTGCTCGTACCCCTACTGATAGCGGGTACTGCTCCAACTGTAAGTCCATGAACTACTCCAGCTAAAATGTCGGAACTCCATCGATACTTAACCAAGACTGCAACACTGCTTCACAGCTACTCGTAATAACTCTCGAAAGACGCGACATCGTTTAGCAGTGCCCATACGGTTGCTCTACCAGCTGTACGCATGAAATGAGCCCTTTATTTTAGGGACCGGAGTTCACCGCCTCATCATGATGTGTTGGCCGTCGATCAGGGTCAACGCGCATCATACGCCGTCGATCTCCGCCCAGCTGTTACCCAACTCCAGAAATTCTATGGTACCCGTGACCAGCTGGCCATGCAGACGTTCACCCATCTCGCGGCTGTTGCAGGTTACCCCCAAACATGTGTCGCTGCTGCTTAACTAACTAAGAGAATCCATAGAGGTTGGGGTGCGCACGCTTCTAGTCAGAGGAGCTTTAACGAGCTCGCCTACTGACCGCTGGACAGCTCCCTCCTCCGTCTGAAACTCGTCGAACTACACCCGCAAAAATCGGAAACTCCTTATGCTGCACCAAGTGAAACCCTCAGCTCCGCTGCAACACTAACTCCTGAAATTTTGGGGACACTCCATCAGCACAGTGTGGTTGCAGGTTCACCCCCCTTTTTCAGCCAAGAGTGGTCGATGACAAATCGACATTGCTTCCTGGTGTGGATGGTGATATTCGGCCGACGTAGCTGAGCGAGCAGCAGCCCGAACGCCGCTAACCCTTAACTGAGCTCCAGTACTCTCGTCGTTCTTCTTCCACTGCTTCAGCTCCTGGCAGATAACGCTTTCGGCGACCGGGTGGTGGCCTCCATTTCCGTTGATCGTGGGGGTATGAATCGCTGGTCCACGAAAACGCCTCCCCACGCGGGAAGTCGCCCTTGCTGAGTACACTTACTTCAGCACAACGTCATCACCTTCAGATGGACGTCGCATGTGAATAGCGCCGAGGTCATTAATCCCAGTTGTTCCCACACAACTGTACATCCACATGTGCCTTGTACGATCGTGTCATTCCGAATTTGTCAGATCCGCCCATTGCCGAAACAGTTTTGAAGTCCCGTCCATCGCCTGCAACTAGCCTGCCGGAAACACCGGTACAACATGCGACGCAGCTACAGTCCACCCTGCCGCTGCATGACGTGCCAAACGTACCGTACATCGTTGTACGTCCCGCCAATTTCGCTACCCCAAGTGCTCCTGACTACCAACTTCCGTCCGCCTGAGGACTCTTGTGCACTTTGTTAAAATTATATAAATTATATATCATTGATAGGCTTGGTAGTTGTTACTGAACCTTACTGTAGAGGGTACAATCCCCTCGTACCCCTCTCTCTTCCTAATTGACTCTCTTCTCTCTCGTCAATCTTCCTAGCTAAACCTCGGCCGCCATTTCATGGCGACCTTCTCCTTTCTTGCTAGATCACTTTACAACACACTTGTCTTCTCGTGACGAAGCCTTCGCTTTTTCGGAAGCCAATCCGAAGACTATCAGAACACCCGAAAATTACGAAAGCTCTAACGAACATACCCATAAAACACGGCGAAAACATCGCCACACTCACGACGAAAGATACTTCCGTCTACGACCGGGGAAGAGGACCGGCTAAATCCTAGCCGTCCATCAAACAGGATCCAGCGGCATCGGAAGCACTACGCCACCAGCATCCCTCCGCCCCCTTCCCCGTTAGGGTCTGCTCCCCTACCAGAAACCTAATGGACAAGAACGTAGCTGTGATAACAGTTGTTATGAATTATAACTCAAGAGAATAGCGCAGTATTCAATAAGGGGAACGTGATTACAGAATGACGATACAAATGAGGGCTTAGGGAATATGTAGGGCAATTGAGCAGGGTTGAATGTCGAGGGTTGGACCAATCAAGGGCTCGAGTCCTGAGGGCGACGGGGGCGAAATGGGTTCCGGGCGACTCAGGATGAGGTTGGGGGCCGAATAGATCGGCGGGGGTTGGTTTGGCGCGAGAACCGGGGGCCGAGCCTGCGGACCCGAAGGGTTTGCGTGTACTCGCTGAAGTGAGCCCCAGTAAGGAATCGTAATTCCTTACAAGCAGCAGCAGTAGCAACAGCAGCAGCAACAGCACTGGTAACAGCAGGACGAGATGTGCAGGCAAAAGCTGTTATCAGCGCATGACTTGGTCCCTCTCCCACTTCTTGGATCTCTCCAGAATGAGATCATCCATTGCTGCCTGTCGCCTCTCCCCACCCCGCCTTCTCAGCAGTAAAACAACAGCAGCAGCAGTAACGGCAGGCTATCGGCGCATGACTCGGTTTCTCTCCCGCTTCCTGAACCGCTCCAGAATAAGATCATCCGTTGCTGCCTGCCGCCTCTCCCCCCCTCCTCTCCCCCCACCCCCATACCCACCCCCACCTCCATATCCCCCTCCACCCCCAGCCCCATCCCCCTGCTGGTAATTATCCCCCCCACTGTACCCCCCTCCCCCTCCTCTCCCCCCTCCCCCTCCCCTGCCACCACGGCCTCCCCCTCTGGAGTCCCGGAACATGTCGGGGTTGTCTGGAGTGAATGCGACAAAATGAGAGAGGGGGGAGGGGGGAGGGAAGGGGGCGGGAATAGGTGGGTGGTGGAACAGGACGGAGTTGCCAGGTATCAGCAGAGGGGTAGGGGATTCCAAAGGATGTGGAGAACGGGTGAGGGTTGTATGGAAAGGTGTTACTGTGGTGGGGAGGGCAAGTTTGGAGTGGGTGGTAGAGAGTGGTGGAGAGTGGTGGAGGGTGCATCGTGATCCTGCTGCAGAATATTCCCTCAGCGGATTACGAATATATGATGCAGAGCATACGTACCCCTTTTAAGCTTCTCCGCGTATTCGCGGCCGCGCTGAAAGAAGTCTGCACTGTAGCTGGCAGGCAGCGTGGTGGAGGGAGGGCTGGAGGGAGGGGATAGTGGAGGGGAGAGGCGATGCGCCAAATGAGTTGCGGCATGCAAGAGAAAACAAGGTGGCGCGAGGTTGGAGGTGGTGGAATCGAGGTAAGGACTACTGTGCAAATCAGAATGCATTACGCTGGATGCGCTTGTTGAGACATATGGCTCCAACAGCGAAGCTGCTTGGCTGGCACACAGTGCAGGCTTTCGCTCCCCGCATCCCCCAACTTCCACACCCCCTCAAAATCCTGTACTGTGGGCAAGCAACAGGGACCATCCCGTCGTCCCTCCCCAAACAGCGCGGACCTCAAATGACCGTCGCTCCTTCAGAGTCGATTTACCAACGTCTGGAAATTAACACTGAAAATGACATCCCTAAAGAACAAACTATACCGTGGGCGTGCCATAAAGGGCCTCCTCTCCTGCAGCATGCGCTTAGCCTCCTCCGTTGCCTCGATGTTGCTCAGCTTATAGCTGGGCGGGGAAGGGGAGGGAATGGGAAGGAAAAGTGGAAGGGGAAGGGTAAAGGGAAGGGCGAGAGAGAGGGGTAGGTGTTGCATCATGCGCCTTGCCTCCAGGAGAGAGCGGATAACAGCGTTGCCTCCTCTATGGCCTTGATGTTGCTCAGCTTAAGGCGCCGGTCCTAGAGATCGTTCTTCCACGTTTATGATCATGTGAGAGATTTTCTCCAACTCACACCCAATCAGAGGCAGTTGTTGACTCACGTCATACTTGCGAAATCAGGCAACCCGTTAAAATATTGATCTAAACGCCCAACTGATCTCTAGGAACCGCGCCCGTATAGCTGGGAAGATGGGAAGGGGGGGCGGAAGAAGGGTGGGCAGGGAACCGAGGCACAGAGGAGGCCACATGATTCACAGCTTTGCCCAGCTGGCTCCATGCTGCTCAGCTGAACTTCAGTGTCCGTGCTCAAAGCTGTTCAAAGCTGTTCAAAGCTGTTCCGCTTTCCTTGCGTCCAGTCCAGTGCCAATTCACTCCCACTCACGTCAGCTCAACACCCTCACTCACGTACTGACTCGATGGAGAGCTGCACCCCTGCAAGCAATGCCAGTGGTCCATGCTGGTCTGCAATGGTACTTCCTTTCACTGCACATGCACTCCAAAACTATCCCAACTCACCCCGGCTCACCACACTCATCTCGCAACTCACTCGATGGGGAGCTGCACCTCTGCAATGCCTGTGGTCCACGCTGTCCCGCCCTCCTCACCCTCTAATTTCCCCACCTGCGCACCACAAAGTGTTGTGAGGACATGGGGTGTGGAAATGGGGTGGGGGAAGTTGGGAACCGAGTGGAAGGAAGGGAGCGATAAGACCCGCAGCGAGTTGGCCGATTGACAACAGCCACTGCAGTCGCATTCCTCACAATCACATGCACCCATGTGGCTGCGAACTCATCCACACCCGCTGCTGCTGAATCACGTGATAGTACATCAGCTGCTGCAGTAAAGATTCGTTACAATCACCTGCAATCGCTGCAATGGCATTCGTTATAATCACCTATGTGCTGTTGAATCTCGTATACCTTTTCTTCCGCTGCAGCCTCCCTCCTCTCCTTCACCATCTCAAATATTACAGCAACCCTCGCTATACTCCCCATTGCCCCACAACATTCGATACAATCACCTGCAAGTGCTGTGGAATCTCGTACAGCTTGTCTTCCGCCCGCAGCCCATCCTCCTCTCCTTCCCCCTCTCTCCTCCCGCCCCCCTCTGCCCCCGCCCCCCCCCCTCGTCTCTTCGCGAGCTCCTCCTCGATATACTTGAGCCTGGGGGTGTCGCACGAGGGGGAATTTGACGCAACATGTTACTACATGGGGTGATAATATTCTTGAACGGCCCGTGTTGCCACCTCTTCCCCCCCCCCCCCTCCCCCTCTCCTCCTAACCACTCTCAATGTACTTGAGCCTGAGAGTGAAAAGGGGGCTGGGGAACACGGATAGGAGAAGGAAGGAAGGACGGCAAACTCAAGGGGACGTAGGCAGACGATGTTCCCCCCCCCCTCCCTTCGCCTCTTGGATGGCTCGTTCCCCCATGCACTCGAGCCGGGGAATGTGTAAGGTAGACGCATGGGCGACAAGGAGTCATGCGTGCCCCAGGAAGGAACCAATAGCCTAACTATATGGGATGGACGGCCCATGGTTGAGTTGAGTGGCACATTTGCCACCTCTACCCCCCCCAACCCCCGCCGCTTCGCCAGCTCCTCCTTCATGTACTGGAGCTTGGAAGGGTTGTGGCGCAGGGAAGGGCGGAGGGAGTGCAAGGAGGCTTAGGCAAATGACGTTGGCCCCACCCCTATCTGCGCGGTCTGCTCCTCCCCAACGCGCTTGAGGAGTCTATTGTTGAGGCGCCTCAAAAATGGTGCTGGCCTTCCCCGTGTCTGTGTGGCCTGCTCCTCCTCACCGCCCTTGAGCGTGGCGGGGTTGAGAAACGGGGAAGGCCAGAGGGGAAGGCAGGCAGGGAGACTAGGTGAGAGCGTGAAGCGAGGAGGAATGAGAGAGGCGAAGAGGAAGCTCATGCAAAGAGACAGGCCGCTGTGCAAGCTCCTGCCCACTCAATGCTCTGGAGGACAAGGCTGGGCTGGGCTGGGCTGGGAGGGACAGATGGTTTCAAAACATGGAGAAGGAAGGGGAAGAGCGGAGTGAGCAGAGCGACAGATCTGATGAGAAGCTGCTAATCGTTCATCTCCCTCCACGTTCCCGAGCTGAGCTCCATCCTTCCCTTCCCGCTGTATATTTTGCACATCTCCTCGCATTCCTCCATGCTTATCTTCCTACAGTGATGGCCATATCCTTGGCAAAAGTGTCCCGTACCTCTCCTTCTATCCTCTCTGCATCTCTCTTTTTATTGGTCGAATTGAAACAGTCACGTCTCGTTACTGTCACATACATGTTCGGGTCTTCTACAGTAATCGCCGTCTCCTGCGCAAATGTGTCCTGTAGCACCAGCTCCTCCCCCCCCTCGCCCTCTTCCCCCGCCTCCCCCTGCACCCCCGCTCCTACCCCCTTCCCCTCCGCCCCCTCCGCGCCTGTCAGGGCGCCATCTGCAGCGATTCCCTTGAGGCGCACGCGCTGCTGCTGCAGTAGGCGCACCTCCTCTAGGGCGGAGCTGGAGAGTCGGGGGAAGTGGGGAGGGGGGAGGGGGGAGAAGTGGGGAGGGGGGAGGGGGGGGAAGGGGAGGAAAACACAGGTGCGCCATCAGCAACGATTTCCTTTGAGCCGCACGCGCTGCTGCTGCACCAGGCGGACCTCTTCTTGGGCGGAGCTGGGACGAGTGAGAGGGGTGGGGAGTGATGAGAAGCGGATTCCACGAAACACGGTGAGCGTGTGCCATCCGGTCATTCCTTTAACCCGTTGCCAGAGTACCCGTTGCCAGAGTACCCGTTGCCAGAGTACCCGTTGCTAGAGTACCCGTTGCCAGAGTACTCGTTGCTAGAGTACCCGTTGCTAGAGCTCCCGTTGCTAGAGTACCCGTTGCTAGAGTACCCGTTGCTGCTGCAGCAGGCGCACAGAGCTGGGAATTCCGTTAAGGGAGGGGAAGGGGGAGGGAGGGGTGCGAGGAGAGGATTTGATCATGGGTAATTATTCCTCTCAAAAGAGATCAAGGCGAGTGCGCCATCTGCGGCTATCCGTTTCAGCCCCACCCGCTGCTGATTCATTCCGTAGGGTGGGTGTGGGGAGACGGAGAGGGGTTGGGAGCGGTTCGGGATGATTGAGGGAACGCTGTGAGTGAGTGTGCCATTGACGGCTATCCCAAACGCGCTGCTGCTGCTGCTGCTGCTGCTGCTGCTGCTGCTGCTGCTGCTGCTCCTGCTGCTCCTGCTGCTCCTGCTGCTCCTGCTGCTGCTGCTGCGGTAGGCGCACCGTTGCTAAGAGGAAGAGAAAGGGGGGTGAAGGAAGGGGAGTGGGAGGGGGACTGGATGAAGTGAGGGTTCCAGGCAACACAGTCAGCGCGCACCAGCACCAGCTGCTGCTGGAGCAGCAGGGGGCCGTTCGCTGATAATTTTGACGGGAAGGGGAAGGGGCACGAGGAGTAGCACGGGCGACAGTCTCCCGGGCGAACAGAAGTTACGTGGCCGAACGTATTCGATAATTTTATTTGTGCCCGCGCGGACCCGAAGTCAAGACAGTCAAGTTAAATGATGGCAGTGGTCAAGCTTGCAGAAACGAGTAAAACAAATTTGCCGACGATGTGCAGTGACACCTTTCAGATGTGGGGACCTTCCACGAAAAAAATCCCCGACCACTCCAATTCGGATTGGCCAATTAAACGCGAGTGCACTGGCCAGCTCTGCGCGCCATGCCGAAGCCCCTCCGCTCAATACCACGACCTTAGTGGTATGAGTTGTGTGGGGGGTATGGCACTAAGTTTGCCCCTGAGCTCTGGGCGGCGGATTTTGTGCGTTTTTGGGGGGAACGGGAAGAGGCACGCGACTTGGGAGTTCTAGGTTTGGAAATCGCCAACTAAACCAAACCCGTCGCATGATGACGTCATTCGTCGCACTAAACTTTCGGCGACCCAACGAACCCTCGTTTTATGTTCCGCATGCCAGACCTTCCTCTCCGTGCCACGGTAAAATTGGCCGGCGAACGGCCCCCAGCAGACGCTCAGTCCAGAGGGACCCTAGAAGGGTTGGGATTCTAACTTGTTCACGGGCGGAGCTGGAAGAGGCAACTTGAGAGAGCAAGGAATCGGGGGGTGGAAGCGGTGGGGGTTGAAGGAATATTGTGAGTAGGGGGAGCAGGGGTGGAGTACGGAAAAGCATGTCGGGTGGGGAACGTGGTTAGGGCGGTAGAGGGAGAGGTGAAGTGGCGTGGAGAGGTGAAGCGGTGTGGAGAGGCGAAGCGGCGTGGAGAGGTGAAGCAGTGTGGCCCATACCGTACGGTATGCCCGAATTCGACGGTCTAAGGCCAAGCCTAGGTTAGTTGCATATCGTACGGTATGCCGGAAAGGTTCGACCAAGACCGAATCTAAGTAGAACGCGTACCAAGCGTCCTCCTGCTCCTCGGAACCGCTATTTGATATGGTACTATAAACACGCATCATACGGTCTATCGACAGCCCTAAGGTACCCAGGGAAAGCGCATACGGACGTTTTCCTGCTCCTCGGAACCTCCTACACCACCCCTCTCCTCCTGCCTCCACGGTGATATGCAACGGTGCGCATGCATGGTACGGTCTACGGTCGAACCTAGGTGAAGTCAAATCGAATCTACGGTAAGCGCGTACCGGACGTCCTTCTGTTCCTCGGGCTCCCCTCCGCCGTCCCCCTCCTCCTCCTCCAGCGCTTTCCGCTTCCGGAACTGCCGCTTCTGCTGCACCGGCATGGCGGATGCACGCTGAGGTGGCAGAAATATGCGGAGCAAAGAAATACGCGTCGCGGAGAAATATGCGTTGCAGATGAATAGGCGTCGCAGAGGAATAGGCGTCGCAGATGAATAGGCGTAGAGACGGTGGCTTGTGGGACTACTAAGGCTGTAATTGTAACAACCCTTGCCCTTAGACCATGGGCAACAAGGGTTGAAGTCCCAAACCCAACATCCAAGATCCTAGGATATAAAATGGAGTACAAAATGAACCTAACGATCCCCTAGCGTAGTATTTAGGAGGAACCTCCTCTAAGAGGTAGCTTAAGCTTGAGGAAAGCCCTTGAAGAAAAATGCCTGAGACTCTGGTTGGGTAGGGCTTCCCCTAGGAGATCACACTAGAAGCCACTAGTGTAGGGAAGCTTGTGAGGAGAGCTCATGACTTAGAGAAAAATCCCATTTCAAGATTGATTTCTTGGAGTGGGAAGTTGAGAATGAGCTTCTCAGCTCAGACCCCTTCCAATGACTCCATTCAGATTAGCATATAGTGTACAGCATAAGAATATTCGAGTTGAGTTGGCACTGCCAACCAACTCCCTGGTTCTGATTGGTCGCAAGTCCAACCATCGCGTAAGTTGGGAATTTCGCCAACTCAATTTGTACAACTAAAATCTGATTGGTCCCAAGTGTCGACCAATCCCAATCCTCCCCTCCCAACCCTTCCTTCCCATTTCGCGCTACCTAGCATAGGTAGCCGATTTGTGGAAAGCGGTTGGGAAGGTCGTTTTCTAGGTCCGCGTACTGTGCAGAGCCCATGCGTTACACTCCTCCCCCTCCAGGTGGCAACGTCCTCGTTGCCGTAGAGTGCTTCTGGGGACGGGTGCTTCGAGCACGCCGAATCACATTACGACCAGGATCAATACCATCCACTGGTTGTGAGGCTGCTCTTTGAGCCAGGTCTTCCAGATATCCGTGAACCGCAGTTTCGGTCAAATGTTCCTCTGGCTCCCATGAGTTGTGTTCAGGCCCATAGCCTTTCCACTTAATAAGGAACTCGCGTACTGTCTTGCGGCCGCGCTGTCGATCACGGTGCATGAGCACACGCTCGACCTCATAAAAGAGTTCCTCTCCGAGGACGATCGTTGGCGGAGGTAAGTACTTGTCTTCAGCAATGTACTTATTGAGCAGAGACACGTGGAAGACATTGTGAATCTACAATGTTTCGGGTAACTTCAACTTGTAAGCTACTACACCAACGCGCTGGATCACCTCGAAAGGCCCAATCCATCGAGGGAACAGCTTTCGTGCCCCAGGGATTTTGAGACGAATGTTCTTCGTGCTCAACAATACCTTGTCTCCAACCTCAAAAGAGACGTCCCGGCGTTTCATGTCGGCATAAGACTTTTGTCGCTGCTGAGACAGCTGCAGCCAGCGGCGAGCAGACTTGAGCGCTTCTTGCTGCTTGCCCACAAAGTCTTTCGCGGCAGGGACTCGCAGTCCGCCTATCCCATGCGTAGCAGGTGTCGTGGGATGCCGACCACAGTTCAGAATGAAGGGTTTTTCATGGGTACCTTCATGGACAGAATTGTTCACTGCAAACTCAACCACAGGTAACAAGTCGTCCCAATCATCCTGAGTTGGGCCAATAAAGGAACGAAGCATTTGCTCAAGAGTACGATTCGTCCGCTCTGTCTGGCCATCCGTTTGGGGATGGAAGGCTGACGACATCTTTAGCTTCGTTCCGAGTGTCCGTGTAACTTCGTGCCAGAACCGGCTTGTAAAGCGCGGATCTCGATCGGACACCAGCACACGCGGTAACCCGTGTAAGCGGAACACGTGGGCTACAAACAACTTGGCCGTATCTTCCGCAGATACGTCTGTTGTAGTAGCAACGAAGTGCACCATTTTGGTCAGTCGATCCACAAAGACCAAGATCGCAGTATGACCGTCTCGTGTTTTTGGGAGGTCTGTGATGAAATCCAGTGAGACACTCTCCCAGGGTTCGTCTGGAATCTCTAGTGGTTGAAGCAAACCACCAGGCTTTTTCGTGTCTGACTTGTTGCGTGCGCATGCATCACAACGCGACACGAATTGTTGGACCTCAGTCCCCAATCCAGGCCACCAGTACACGCCACTTAAGGCCCACCGGGTTTTCTTGATACCCAGGTGTCCCCCGTACTTGGTGCTATGCACTTCCTCAATTATATCATTCCGCAGGTTACTCACGTGGGGTACCACAATCTCTTTCTCTCGCCACCACAGCTCATGCTCGTACTTGAGGCCCTTCGTATTTTGTGGGTTCTGAAACCAGGAGTCAATATGGTATCCTGTGCGGATGCGTTTCAGAAAACCACTGAAGGTGACCTCACTCACTCGAGCCACAGCAAGAATACCGAAACAAGCAGCAACCACTGCCTTATCCTCGATTTCTTCAAGCCCAGTCGCTGCCCCTATCGGTTGTCTGCTGAGGGGGTCAGCCATGTTCGTAGAACCTGCACGATATCGAATATCGAATGTGAACCCACTAAGGAGTTCTGCCCAGCGGGCTTGGCGCCGAGTGAGCGTGGCTTGAGTAGAGAAATAGGTGTTCGGACAGTGGTCTGTCGTGACCACAAACTCCACACCTTCCAGATAACATCGCCATGTTCTTAGCGCATGCACGACCGCCAGCAACTCTTGTTCTGATGTCGTATAGCGCTGCTCTGCCGGGGAGAGCTTCCTACTCTCAAATGCCACTGGGCGGCCCTCCTGCAAGAGTACCGCCCCAATCCCTACTGTCGAGGCGTCGGTGACCACCTCATAGGGTTTTGAAGGATTTGGCAATACCAGAACCGGAGCATTGGTCAGCTTTGTTTTGACTTTGTCAAATGCCTCTTGGCATTGTCGAGTCCACTCCCAGGCACTACCCTTTCGGGTGAGTGCTGTCAGAGGGGCAACGACAGTTGAGTAACTTTCCAAGAACCGGCGGAATAATTGGCCAGGCCTAGGAAGGACCTGATCTGGCCCACGTCTTGTGGGACGGGCCAATTCTGAACAGCCACCACCTTCTTGGGGTCGACTTTAAGTCCGTTGTTCCCGACAAGATGACCGAGGTATTCCAGCTCGCGTTTGTAGAAATGGCATTTCCATAAACGAGCATAGAACTTGTGTTCTCGCAACTTTCCTAACACCCATTTTAGGTGTTGAGTGTGCTCCTCTTCAGTCTTGGAATAAACCAAGATGTCGTCAAGGTAAACCAGAACGAAGTGCCCGATTGCTTCGCGGAACACATCGTTCATGGCCCTTTGAAAAGAGGCTGGAGCATTGGTCAAGCCAAAGCTCAGCACACGCCATTGAAAATGGCCAAACGGCGAACGGAACGCCGTCTTGGGAACATCTTCCTCAGTGATGCGCAGTTGGTGGTACCCCTGTGCCAGATCCAACGCGCTAAACCACTGAGCACCCTGGAGTCGATCGAACAGGTCTTCTATCCTTGGAAGAGGATATCTGTTCTTGATCGTGATCTTGTTTAAGGCGCGGTAGTCGACGCACATGCGTAAGCCACCACCCTTCTTGTTAACGAACAAGATTGGTGCTCCATATGGTGATGCGCTTGGCTCAATCCATCCCTTCTTGAGGTACTCCTCAATCTGCTGTTTAGCCTCCTCGTACTCAGCTGGACTGAGGCGATACAGAGGTCGAAACGGGGGGAGCTTTCCAGGCTCCACAGGGATGGTGTGGCCTACGGCGCGGTCAGGAGGGAGTCCGTCCGGAATAGACTCAAAAACCTCCTTAAACTCATCCGCCAGTACCTTCATTTGAGGTGGAAAATCCTCAATGTCTGGCATTGGGGTTCCAGCTTCCTCGAGCTGTATGACGAAAAGTGTGTTAGCAATGCGGTAATGCTGTCCGAATTGACATGCAAGAGCAAAGCACACGTCTGGACTTTTCGTAATTTGAACCGCCGGGATGGTTGTGTCGACAGACACCTGCCACTGGATTGATTCACCATTCTTGGTGAAAGAAACTGTGTTATCCTGGAAATCCAGAATAACCTCATTTGCACGTAACCAATCCATTCCCAAGACTACGTCGACACCCGCAAGCAAGGGGAGGACGTAAGTGCGAATCTTTTCGTTATAGCCTTGGATTTCCATGTCGATCATTGTCCGTCCTTTGCTTGGGATAAGACTATTGTCACCAAGACGAATGGGACATGACGGTCCTTCAACGAGGACCCCAAGCGGTGTCACCCACTTTTCATCAAAGAGGGAAACAGTGGCACCTGTATCGACAAGAATTTTCGCGCTACGTCCGTTAACGCGACCCGAAAGGAGTAGATTTTGTTCATGCATTGGGCGGATGGGGCATGCCACAATGTTCGACGAGGGTTTGTAATACACCTTGACATTGTGGCGGGCTCGTCCAAAGGATTCAGATTTGGTCCACCACACATGGTGTCCCTTGTCCCAAGACACCAGCACAACCCATCCACGAAGCGATTTGAACGTTTCGCCCTTTACTGTACGAGTCACCACGGCGACCGCAGTCAGGGGGTGCTCTTGAGTACAACGATTCACAACATCGAGTACAGAAGGCAGTGTTTCCAGGCCACAGTAAACGACTGAGAATTTATCTCGTAACGCTTCAATGGATATAGCATCAAGTGGGTACGATCGAGGTGCAAACATTGATTTTGTATTAAAAGAAGAGGCAAACAAACAAGAGATTTTGCATTCAGCAAGCTTTTCTAGCTTTAGTAAATCATCATCACATAAAGCATATGCCTCATCCCCTCGATCTATCTGACCAACTAGGTACCCACACCCTAGTTGGACTTTTGAAAATCCTTCTTACTGCCAGAAGGTCCTTCGCCGCCATTATTGTTGCCCTTAGGCTTACCACTATGCTTTGTGATGTTCCTATAGCGGCACTGAAATTCCATGTGACCACGGCGGCCACACCCTCGGCAGACGACATTAGAGAAGTCCCTTGGCGGCCCTTTGTAACCGCCACCATTCGCCCTCTTAGCCGGAGGACGCTGCTGGTTACCATTCTGGTGGAAGGGCCTCTTGTACCCATGGCCCTTCCCCTTGGAATTCCACTGGCCACCACCACCATTGCCACCATCGCCCCTCGGCTGAGTCCTCGACTCAGGCTGGTCGGTGGAAGGCGTTGCTAGCATACGAACAGTCTCGTCCGTTGCTTGAACCACCTCTTTGAGCTCCTTGTAGGTGCTCCATTTGTTGAGGCCATTTGTGACATGCTTATCCTGCAGGGACTGGGGCAAGTTCTGGAAGAAGATATACATAACTTCATTCTCAGACAGCTGCTTGCCCATCAGTCGCAGGACGCCCTCAAATTCTTGTGCATATTTCTGCACTGAGCGATCGCCACACTTGATGTTTTCAAGGCGACGACGCACTTCCATGTCAGTTGTCTTGACAAGAAAAGCCGCTTTCATTGCTGCACAGAACTCGTCCCAAGTGAAAAACTTTCCATTTGCCTCGAGCTGTTTCCGGCTAGCAAACATGGTTTGGCTAGCATGCTCATCCAACACACCAGAGACAGCAGTGACACGAGCATTGGAACGCACGTTGTGGAGAGTTAGCATTTCATCCACAGTTGTCACCCAGTTCTCAACATCCGTCTTGCCATGGATGAATTTTGGGAGCGCAGTGGGGAGCGAGCCAAAAGGCGTTGCCATGGGCTGGACAGGCTGCTGAGGTGCTGTAGTTGTAGGAGATGCAACAGGCGGCGGGTTGGATTGGGTGCCCGATGGGCCAGCAGTAGCGGGTGAGTGTTGGTAGACAGGACCCCGCCGAATATCCCTGTACTGGTTCTGCAGGTGGGCAATAGCAGGTTGCATCGGGGCGATTGTAGATTGCAGTTGGGCAGTTGTAGTCTGCAGTTGGGTAATAGCAGCTTGCAGCTGGTCGCACGTTTTCTCCAGAGCCTGAATTTGATTGCCCCTGTTATGTAGCAGACGCTTGTGATCCCGTACCTCTCCGTATGCTATATTGAGATCGGCTTGCAGCCTAGTCGTGTCGGCCTTTTGTGTCGCCAAAGCAATATTGAGGGAGTTGATGTGTCCCTTCTGCTGATTGATTGTAAGCTGCTGCTCGGAGACTTGTGCCTGGAGTTTAGCCACACCATCGGAGAGCGACCATTCCTCGATGCCATCATCCTCCCCCTCTGCTCCATCAATCCCTTCTGCTTCTCCATGCTCTTCATTTCCCTCATTCTCCAAATTTAGGTCCACCAATTCGATATCAGCCATGGCCTCATCTTGCTGTTGGTTATTACTAGCAGCAAGGTTGGCTCCCTCAGGAGTCACATTAGGCTCCTCCCTTTCCAAATTCTCCAAAACTTGACTTGAAGTCATGGTAAAACAAGGAAGATATTTCAACAGATCTGAAATGTTCTTTAAAAATCTCTTAAGAAATCTGTTCAAGTCCCAATCACTGCAGTGAGAGGGCAAGACAATCTCTATAAAGAGATCTCTTAACAGAATGACTTAATAAGAGAAATTACAAGAAATACAATCTGTTGCCCAATCCCTAGCAACTCAACGCTAGGGCAAGATCTAAACTAGATCTTGCAACAGATCGCAGATCGGAGCCACACTCCTCAAGGGAGTCTTCCACCAACAAGGTGGGTAAGAGAGAAAATGTTCTCTCTTCAAATCTTGAATGGTGGAGGTAGGAGAAGAGGTTGTGCTGGAAAATTGTCTTGAGAAGTGGGGGAATTGATGAAGATCTTGAAGAAGCTCTTCAAAACGACTTGGAGAAGCTTGAGATATCTTGAAATCTTCACTCCAATGTCTTGGATTGAAGTCCAATCACCCCTCTAAAAAAAAGATCAAGAAAATTCCCACAAGGCTTAAGATTAACGTAGCTCTGAATACCAAATGTAACAACCCTTGCCCTTAGACCATGGGCAACAAGGGTTGAAGTCCCAAACCCAACATCTAAGATCCTAGGATATAAAATGGAGTACAAAATGAACCTAACGATCCCCTAGCGTAGTATTTAGGAGGAACCTCCTCTAAGAGGTAGCTTAAGCTTGAGGAAAGCCCTTGAAGAAAAATGCCTGAGACTCTGGTTGGGTAGGGCTTCCCCTAGGAGATCACACTAGAAGCCACTAGTGTAGGGAAGCTTGTGAGGAGAGCTCATGACTTAGAGAAAAATCCCATTTCAAGATTGATTTCTTGGAGTGGGAAGTTGAGAATGAGCTTCTCAGCTCAGACCCCTTCCAATGACTCCCAGCAGCTGCTCAACCTCCTCCATGGCTCTAAGGAGGTGAGCTAGCTTATGTGGCAAAAGGGTTGGATTTCCAACAAATGAGAGGTTTACAACAATATATTCAGATTAGCATATAGTGTACAGCATAAGAATATTCGAGTTGAGTTGGCACTGCCAACCAACTCCCTGGTTCTGATTGGTCGCAAGTCCAACCATCGCGTAAGTTGGGAATTTCGCCAACTCAATTTGTACAACTAAAATCTGATTGGTCCCAAGTGTCGACCAATCCCAATCCTCCCCTCCCAACCCTTCCTTCCCATTTCGCGCTACCTAGCATAGGTAGCCGATTTGTGGAAAGCGGTTGGGAAGGTCGTTTTCTAGGTCCGCGTACTGTGGAGAGCCCATGCGTTCAGTAATGGAGGCTCTCTCGTGAGTACAAGGCTCAACCCTAAAAATACACGCAGATTGTACGCTACACCTTAGCGTTGTCCTTTCTTCCTTCAAACCTCGAGCCGAGCACTTCTCGAGGTCCACTCCAGTTGAGTCTCGAGAGTTGAAACTCCAAACAACAGTACGTCTGCCAAGGTGTAGTAGTGTACATGCAAAAGCTGCTCTCGAATACATTTTCCGTGCGTTTCACGTTTGCACTTGAGGCAGGAGTCGATTCCATGTCGACCCTGACACCTGTGGTGCTCTCTCACTTCGTTGCAGCTGGTTACAAACTGTACCTGCTGGGAACTCGCTCGGAGCTTTCGACACCGTCAAATCTCAACGAGTTTGCACACGCTGGGAACGAGAGACACCAGGTCGAAAATTCGCATAAATCGGCATGACACATCCTCCACGTGAGATTTTTTGGTAACATTCACAATGTGGATAGCTTCCTCCAGAAATTACAAAATCCGTATTGGCAGTCTGCCTTCTATCTACCGTCCACGACGTTACTTGGCGTGAACTGAAATCGCAACTCTCTCGCTCACTTTTGGTTGAGATGCGATCTCGACAGCAAGAAATAGACCATTCGTAACAGGGATGGAATCGTATGTTTTTGCACCAGTGAATCCAACTACAAGGCGGCTGTTAAAACCCGCGTACCAAATGTCCCAAAATTGCCTCGAGCTTCCTACCTTTGGTTGAGAGTTCCCTAGGAGGACTACTCCAAAACCAATCCTGTCCTCCTATCCAACCAACCTTCCTACCATTGAACTATCTGGCACGTGGGTTTTAAGGGCGTGTAACATTTCTTACGAACTCGCTCAGGGTCGACCGTTCAGAAAGGTTGCACGCGGTCTGGTAAGATTTACTACGATTTGTACAAAACAACACGTGGTACAGTACGGTGAATGTTCGGTTCGGAAAATGTTACACGCCCTAAAAACTTCCCTCAGTCATCTGCTCTCAGTCCCTCACTCCAAGTGTCTCTCGTGACGCAGTTCTGGTGTCAACCTTCGTCCTCCATATCAACGCCATCTCGCGCCACCAGTCATGCACGCCACAGCACTCCCTGCTTCCGCCATCAATGCCGTCGCCGGCATCGCATTGTCTGGTTCGCCGGCGGCAGTGTCATCGCCGTTAGCCAGAAACATTCGTATTGGAAACGCAAAACCACGCGCCGTAACACCTGCCAACGCAGCGGCAGGATGTGGCACGACGACCGGGTGCGTCCATGCCAACTATACCAATAAAGCGCCTAGTATTAAGGCGCGTGAAACGCACGCTGCTACAGTGCCCAGGCTCCTCCACGGCGGAGAGCGGGGGTCGAGGCGGGTGGTCGCGTCGGCCGCAGCCGACGGAGCCGCAGCCTCTGCGGATGTGACTGAAACGGATGTGACTGAAGCGGATGCGGCGGCGGTGGAGGCGGCGGCGTGGGAGATTCTGGACGACTTTAATCGACGCGACGTGCGGGGGGAGCCGCAGGTAGGGCGAGAGGAGAGAGTCGAGAGCCGAAAGAGGGCTTCTGGTCGCATTCCCGCCTTCCCAGGCCGCCCTTCTCGCCCAGCTGTCCCTGTCAACCCTCAGGTGTCTCCTTTACCCTCAGGTGTCTCCTTTACCCTCAGGTGTCTTTGTTACCCTTACATATCTCTGTTACCCTCAGGTGTCTCTGCCAACCCTCATGTTTCTCTGCTGGTGTCTCTGTTACCCTCAGGTGTCTCTGTTACCCTCAGGTGTCTCTGTTACCCTCAGGTGTCCCTGTCTCTCAGGTGTCTACCATCCATCCAGGCATTTTCGTCAACCCTCATGTGTCTCTGCTCCCCTGGACGACAATCATTCATCTGCGCCTCGCCTTTGCTCCACTCTCCATCACTTGCCAGCAAGCCCGAATCTCCAGCACCCCAGAGCCCGACGACTCTGTCTTCCCCCGCTCTGTCTTCCCCCGCTCTGTCTTCCCCAGCTCTGTCTTCGCCCTCTCTGTCTTCCCCCGCACTGCACTTCAGGATCTCCCCCTGTTAATGAGCCGCTTGAGGAGTCCCTAGCCAGCCCAGATCCTTATGAATCCCTTTTCACAATGCACACTCCCCTTCCCCCTCTCTGGGCCAGGCCAAGGGCGGATTGCAGTCCTCCAGCCTTCTTTCCTGCTCTCGAGGCTCTCGAGGCATGTTGCCCACCCGCCCCATCTTCATTGCCCACCCGCCCCATCTTCATTGCCCACCCGCCCCATCTTCATTGCCCACCCGCCCCATCTTCATTGCCCACCCGCCCCATCCGCTTTGCACTCCGACCCCCTTCTTCCCTCTGTGCGCAGGTGTCCCTATCAACCCCAGGGGGCGTTGCAGCCCTCAAGGCCTCTCTGCTGCTAGCTGCTGAAGCCGCACTACGGGACGAATCCGCCCGCCCGCTGCTTGGCATCTGCACAGGGAGCGTGGAGGAAGGCTTTACCTCTCTGCGCCAATACCTGCTGGCACTTGGCTGCGCTGACCCTGTGAGTGCCCTCGGCTGTGCTGACCCTGTGAGTGAACCGACGATGTTGTTGCTGTGGCCCTGTAAGGGCACTGCGTTGCGTGTGGAAGCCCTGGGTTTGAGCGCGTGTGCTGCCACTCGCGCAGTGTGGAGTGGAGGAGGCCTGAGCCTCTCTGCATCGTCAGTACCTGGTGGCCCTTGGGCGCTGCGACCCCGTGGGTGCACTGGTTTGATGAACACCTACCTGGCATTCATTGTGTGCTCATGCTGCTACTCATTGGGTGCGGAGGAAGGGGGTGCCCCTCTATGCCAGTATCTGCTGCTGGGCCTGGGGTGGGGTGCTCCAACGCTTTGAGTGCACTTCAGCTGGGTTCAAACAGACCCAAAGCGTGTGTGCTTTTAGAGCCACCATCTTCTCACACCCCATCACCATCTTCTCACACCCATCTTGCTGCCCAAAAATACAAGCCCAGCAGGCTCTTCTCCCTCGCACCTCATAACCATCCTCGCACCTCTCCTCCCTCATAAGCATCCTCGCACCTCTCCTCCCTCATAAGCATCCTCGCACCTCTCCTCCCTCATAACCATCCTTGCAACTCTCCTCCCTCATAACCATCCTTGCACCTCTCCTCCCTCATAACCATCCTCGCACCTCTCCTCCCTCATAACCATCCTCGCACCTCTCCTCCCTCAACCATCCTCGCACCTCTCCTCCCTCATAACCATCCTTGCAACTCTCCTCCCTCATAACCATCCTTGCACCTCTCCTCCCTCATAACCATCCTCGCACCTCTCCTCCCTCATAACCATCCTCGCACCTCTCCTCCCTCATAACCATCCTCGTGCCTCTCCCTCATAACCATCCTCGCACCTCTCCTCCCTCATAACCATCCTCACACCTCTCCTCCCTCATACCCATCGTCGCACCCCCCCTCCTTCCTTCAAACCTTGCAGGCTCTTCTAGGTCAGCCCGAGGGCCTGTTGGTGGCGTGGCAAGCCAAGTATGCCAAGGAGGTGGTGGGACCCGCATACATAAAGTTCAATAGTAACTCCAAGGTACATCAAGTCCAAGGTACATCAAGTCCAAGGTGCATCAAGAGTAGTAACTACGAAGCACAAAAACGCTTGAATAATTGTGGAACGCTCCAAAAAATACACTTAAATGGCTCAACTGTGCTTCAAGATACTAAGAGTTTGACATATCTGTAAGCAAACGTGTGCGGCATGTGAACTGTGGGGGCCATTCTCATCTGATTTACAGGCAACTAGGAGTACTGATTGCCCATACCTGTCTGTACCTGTCTATGCCTTTCTCAAATCACTCTTTAATTCAAGCAGCTTATGAGTTGACTGAAGGTTTTACCCCTCTCCCCCTTTTTTCATGCGCTTATTGTCCAATGAAGACGTGCCAGGTGTCGCCATACCAGACAGGGACGTTCCGTGGAGTAATTGTTCAGGTGTGCATTTTGTTGTTCTCAATGCGTTGCCATCACCATGTTTCTATGTACCATCCACATGCTACCATCCACATGTTGCTATCCGTGTGTAGCCCTCATACACTACCATCCACATGTTACTATCCGTGTGTAACTGTAAGGAATTAGTAATTCCTTACTGAGGCGCACTGCTAGTGGGTACACCGAACGTACATGGCACCGGGCTAGGCCCTAGTTCCATCACCATACACGCTACACCGAACCTTTTCCGCGTCATTCCGAATCGCTCCGCGTCCTCGAATGCCTTCGCCGAACCTGTGCATCACGCGGTTAGGATTCGCTCTGGTGTTCCTATATCTTGCCTCGTGATTCATTGTACCGACAATCTGTGAATCTGTCATTTCGAACTTCGATATTCACTTCCGCGCTATTCTAGGTTTCCACCCATAACACCTGGTATTCAGAGCACTTTCCTAGGCAACAACTTCCGCCGCCCATGAATTTTTCTCTAGGGGGGGTTAAGGAGGGATGGCTGGAGGGCACGAAGCTGCACAGCGGTGGTCCTGCAGCTAGTTATGTTTAGCTGCAACAACTACGATAGCGTGTGCGCACCATCGCCACTCGATCCGTGCCTTCGGACGGTCAGGATGGATCGTATCCTCCCTCCCCCAAGAACGGACAGAATCTGCTGTCACGTGGATCGTCACTGTTCAACCTCGGTTGCATTCTGTGTGGCAACTGGCGTCGTCGACACGCGGCGAAGACGATTTCGAGCGTGGCGACGTGGTTCACCGATTCGACGGCGAAAAAAGCAAGGAGCTCGCCACGAGTCGACGGGCTCGCGAAAATCCCCAGGCGAGAAGATTGTTTCGGCAGGAGGGCGCGAAGCTGATCTTCAGCTGCAAAAGTTACTTGTAGCTGGGCGTCATGGTTTTCGGCGTTTCCGGCAGGGGACACGCAAGTGAAGACGGACTTCGGATACTGTTCAGCAACGTGGTGTTGGAGTTTCCGGCACGACCAAGGATCGCACTGTAGCACACGTGGGGCTCAGGCACGGAGGAATTTCGAGGATTACTGACCTTGGGATCGATTCGCGTGACCTGCCCGCCTGGAGCTGTATTTAGTCTGCCTTGGAGTTTCGAGCTCGGCGAGTCTGGATTCCTGCAGAGGAAGCCATTTTTGTGGTCAGAAAATACACTCCACGATCTACGGAGGATGACCAGCAACTACCCTCGGGTCATCTTAAGTGTCATCGCCGGGTCACCGCTAAAAGTCAACGTCGAAGAGCTGAAGTAGAAAAGAAGAACGACCTAGAACAGCCGGTTAAGAGTCAATAGCAGCACGGATCCCCCTACTGACTCGCTGGGTCGCCCGATTTTTCAGCACCACCACCAGTTTTACCAGTTCGGGTTTAATGATGCTCCGACGGTCCTGGACGAATAACGGGGGTGAGCTTGCGGATTACCCTGCGCTGGTGGATCGTTTCAGAAAATAGAAAATTGGTGTCGCGATTTTCGCCAAGGTACGACGATGGGTGAACATAGGCTTGAGCAAAACCGGGTAATTACCCGACCCGACCCGGTTTTGCAATACCCGACCTCGGGTCGGGTAATTTCGGGTCGGGTAATTTCGGGTCCGGGTCGGGTAATATGCCCAGGACCCTTACCCGGACCCGGCCTTAAGGGGACGGGTAATACAATACCCGCCTGGCGGGTCCGGGTATACCCGACCCGGTTACCCTGAAAAGCGGGTAATACTACCCGCCACCTACTAGTGGGCATCCTAAAGTTGGGCTAGGCTAGGTAGGGTTCCTGAAAACGCGACTCTCAAATGAGAGTCGCGTTTTCTGGGGGTCGAATTTTGACCACCCAACTCCCTCCCTTTCACCGCACTGAACTCCTCCCCGTCTACAAACTCCAATTTCCAACCAAACTCCCTCCCATTCACCGCACTGAACTCCTCCCTATCTACAAACTCCAACCTTTCTAACAAAACTCCCTCCCTTTCACCGCACTGAACTCCTACCCATCTACAAACTCCAACCTCTTCTCCAACTCCCACCCAACTCCCTCCCTTTCACCGCACTGCACTCCTACCCATCTACAAACTCCAACCTCTTCTTCAACAACCCACCCAACTCCCTCCCTTTCACCGCACTGAACTCCTACCCATCTACAAACTCCAACCTCTTCTCCAACTCCCACCCAACTCCCTCCCTTTCACTGCACTGAACTCCTACCCATCTACAAACTCCAACCTTTTCTCCAACTCCCACCCAACTCCCTCCCTTTCACCGCAGTTAACTCCTCCCCATCTACAAACTCCAACATCTCACAAATGCTCCACTCGTCCCCTCTCACCTCCAAAACCGTTTTGCCCCAAAACCTAAAACACAGCGCGACTTACGCCCATGTCTAGGTGGAATACCCGACCTCGGGTATTTTTTTACCCGACCGGGTCGGGTACCCGTTACCCGACACGTCGGGTAGCATTTCGGGTAGCGGGTATTGATACCCGGCCCGGGTAACCCGGACCCGACCCGCCGGGTAATTTTCAGGATTTCCGATACCCGACCCGCCCTAAAAGCGGGTCCGGGTAGCGGGTACCCGACCCGGTCGGGTAGTTTGCTCAACCCTAGGTGAACATCGGCGTGGCGAGATTTCGACGACGCCCACGACGGCTTCGTAATTTTCACTAAGGAAAATTGCATGCAAGAACAGAAGCAGCTTTACGGCAGAGCGTGCGCGCTACTGTTCGGAAGCAGCTGGAAGATCTTGCAGCAGTTAGGAGCAGAAAAATCAAGGGTTACTGTTGCAGTGGGAGAAGCGTGTTGCCGTTACGGAAATTTTGGAGTCACGCGGGATCTCTTAGAGTTATCCCTGATGTGCGGGGCTAGAATCGAAGATCCGGCTGCGAGGACTCATTCGTGGATTTACGTAGACGGGCGCGATGATGGGTGAATATATCGGCGCGTCGATAAACGTCGGGTCTTTTTCATGGTGGGAAATCTTCAAGTTTTGGCTGGAGCGGTAGCGAGGGTCCACGGATACCTACTGAGCTGTGCAATGGTTTAAATTCCAGCACGGTGTGTCGGTGAAACTGTAGAAAACACGTTTTTCGTAGCTGAGAACTATACCTGAGTTTTTCTTGGGGTACGTGCCGTAGCCGCACGATGGGTGAACGTCTGCATGGCGAACCGGTCAAGAGAGTTTGCAAAATATTAAGCAGCGCGTAACATCACGAAGTTGATCAACGACAGTTTGAGGAGCTGAATCGTGATCTACGGCGTCGAATGGAGCCAGGGTCTATTTAGCGCAATTTCCCTGCGTATGGGGTGGCACTGCTACTGGTCCCGACGTGTGGAGATTGCAGCACCCCAAACAATGACAGGGTTTCATGCATTGAAACATTTTTCGGATTTACTTAAGATCAAAGTGGAGTTCGACTTTAAAGCTGGGATTTGGGATTTTGCCGCCACAAACTGGGTGGAGCAGTTCTGGATTTCTACAGCTGGGCATGTACTCACAATTTAGAGGTACTTACAGCATCAACGACGGAAAAAATCCTTCAGAGGAGGGGGGAGAGAGCAGCACATTTCTTTTTCAGTCTCCCTCAACGACCTCGGCAACATTGACGGTCCAATTCAGTTTGACCAACAGCATCGACGGACAAGACTCGTTCGCGAAAGAGATGGCTTGCGATCACTTTCGGAAATTTCGCTGGCGTTTAAAAAATACGACATTTGACAGGGGCTTATTCACAGCATCAGTTGAGCTGACACGACGTTACGGTTCTGAGACCCAAGTGTCGTTCGTCAAGGCGCTGATAGAGTTCGCTGACTTTCGCGAGACACAGACACTTGTCTCTGCATGTGTCGTGAACGACATCGTGACTTGGTGAACGGGTCCTCGTAAGCCTGACGCACGTGGGATTTTTACAGTTTCGGCACTACGGACAACATAAGATATTGTAACTGATTTCGGCTCGCCAAACGTGGAGCAGTAGTTACTGTAGCAGTTTGCACATTCGACGATTGGGATGAATTATGATCGTTTCGACAAAGTTCGTGCATCCGTTTTATTGTCACAACGGGATAATGAAATCATGGTGACTTCGACGAGTTGCAGTTAGAGGGAATTTTCTAAGCTAAAGATATTTCCCCTACAGCCCGTTTGGTTGTTAGGGTGATTCGACCAAGTTTGACGGCTACGATCCACTGCGATCGTTTCGACATGTTTCGACCGTTGGATGCAGTTCCTTGAAGAAGCTCGAGATTCTCAATTGTGGTGGGTTCACTATGAGGAGATTCGGTTGGGGTTTTGTTGCTTTGTTTATTCGGGGGGAGAGTGTAAGGAAATAGTAATTCCTTACTGAGGCGCACTGCTAGCGGGTAGACCGAACGTACACGGCACCGGGCTAGGCCCTAGTTCCGTCACCTGTGCATCACGCGGTTAGGATTCGCTCTGGTGTTCCTATATCTTGCATCGTCATTCATTGTACCGACAATTTGTGAATCTGTCATTTTGAACTTCGATATTCACTTACGCGCTACTCTGGGTTTCCACCCATAAGAGTAACCACTCACACACAACCATCCACATTATACTATCCATGTGTAACCTCTCACACACTATCATCCACATGTTACCATCCACCCCATGCTGTAGCCGGAGCCCCATAATTTCCACGCCATTACCACCGTTTCGATGCTATCTGTTTTCCTTTCGCCCCTATCATCTCTTATTTCTAACACATGTCCCGTTTACCTCCCTTCTGTTCAATGCCAACCCTTTCCCTCCCATCCCTCATGCCTTCTCTCAAATGCGTATGTCACCTCTTTGCTCTCAATTGGTCTCCCGCACCGCCACTCCTTGCCTGCTTGCCCTCATCCCCACACAGCTTGGTCGACGGCAAGTGGGTCACCTCCCACTCTCTCTCTTTGCGCAATGAGTGCTATCGACAGTGCAAGTGCCAGTTGGCCGGGGAGTGATGGACAAGGACGTTCAAAACGATCATCATACGTACGCATTAGAACTCATCTCATACTAGTCGGATTGGTAATTACCTACCGGACTGATTGAACATCCACGCGAGGCAAGGTAAACCTTTTTGATCAATTATATATTGTATTATATAATTTGTAGGCTTGGTAGGTTATCGAACTCTACTGTAGAGGGTAAAATCTCCTCCTTGTATCCCTCTTTCTAGTTCACTCTCTCTTTTCTCTCGTCAAACTTTACTCTCCTAGCTCCTAGCTCCTAAACCCTCACGCCATTTCATGGCCGCCCTTCCTTCCTAGCTAGTCTTTTGACACTTTTCTCAATGTACAATGCATTCGTTATGTAGCACGTTTTTCAATCATCGTTTATAAGAAAATAATTGATCGAATAATGATGGAGCAAGGATGAAATACGGGTTGCGAAATGAAATCTTTTTTTTTTTTGGGTTGCGGAGCTACCTAAGGTGATCGATCGGACGAGATTAAAAAAAAAAACAAAAACAAAACAAGAACAAAAACAAAATAAACCTGAACTTGTGAAGTATTTGCTTCTATTCAACTAGACTTTACAGACAATTCATGCATGCAGTGTCAAACATGTGTATTTGTCATGTTTGTATAGACTGTATAGGGTAGCCTCTTAGAGGGTACAACACTTAGGTATACCTGTGTGTACCCCCTCTCTAACATCATTCACTCT